>JAOEHY010051545.1:0-20862 GCA_025447955.1 Psilopsiagon aurifrons
TGGTGTTCAAGGCCAGGTTGGACAGAGCCTTGGGTGGCATGGTTTAGTGTGAGGTGTCCCTGCCCATGGCAGGGGAGGTGGAACTGGGTGAGCTTAAGGTCCTTTCCAACACCAACTTTTCTATGATTCTAAGTTTGGAAAGCACAAGGAATTCCGAAGTGTCACTTCACAGAGCACAAAAAACGTATGCAGCCAGCACTGACAAGAATTGCGTGCCTTCTGGTATGTGCAAGAGAAGGCAGAAGCACTGCTGAGCAACTTACTCTGGTAGCAGGAACAGAAGGTACCAAGGAACTGTTTCAGGGTCGTTAGGTTTCTCAAGCTGTAAGAAACAGCAAGGAGCAGGGAACCTGGGAGCACAGATATTTATTATTCACCAAACACATGCACTACCTGCTCCCCACACAATAAGCTGTTGACCAATTCATTTTCATAACTTCTGCTTTTTCCTGGGTTTTTGTTGCTTTTCTGTTTGAAATCACAGCTGTGGGACTAGAGCATTTCCCATGTTCTTTCCTGTATTCATGACAGGAGCCTGGGCCTTCACAACGTAGGGTGTTGAAAACCCACAAAGTCAAACAAACATAATTCTACCTTCAGCATGAAAGAAATGAAAGCTAAAATATTCAGTGAGTGTAAGACTACAACCACAACACCCAGTGTTTTGAATGCCAAGTTCCATCCTGTGTGTCAGCTGCCAGGGAGGCTGAAGCTTGATGTGCCAACTGTCAGATAGATCAAACCACCACCTCTTCGGTTTGTTTCTTAAGTAACGTTCACACAGGCATGACTAGCAAGAAGCGCAGGTTTGTACATTAACTATAAATGCTCAGCACTTCTGAAGTGCTTTGAATCAAAACTCACATCTTCTTATGAAGGTAAGAATCTACTAGGCCTCTCCTCAAGGCAGGTTTCTGCTGTATGTTAGGGCATCAGTTCTGAAACAGTGCTTCCTGTGAGGGAAGGATTTTTAGGGCTGCAACTGCAATTGAGAAAGAATAGAACCGAAGAACTTCACATCTTTTCCCCACAACATTTGCAACTCCATGGCATTCTCCCAGCAGACTTACACAGGATTTTGCCTTCCAAAGCTCTGCCAAATGATAACAGTACATTAACTATGAATCATAGAACATCTGCAGTCTAAATTCAACTCCGAAACAGTTTCACCACTTCTTTTTGAAAAACAGTACACATTTCAACAAGCCAAAAGACTGATTTCCCCACATTAACAACCAAGGCAAATATTACACCGAATTACCATCTTGAAAAAACATGAAGTTGCCTGTTTACCCATGTTAACTCTATAAGGAAGGTGCAGTCAGCATGTCTGTTGTTCAGCAACTGCAGACTGCCCAGGTGATTCTGAAAGCTACCAGCTCTGCAAACTTTTAGCTCTCTTAAAAGATACTGATCTATAAAAGACTTCAAACTATCGCAGCCTTAACAGAAGCTTAGTTTAGAGTTTGGTACCTGCAGCAATGAAACAGGAATTACAAGATAAGTAATGGGGCATAACTTGGAAATAGAAAGTGACTTTGACCCCGTACGATAAACATCTTCAAAGCATTTGGATACAAAACTTCCAAGCTCAAAGAAGTCATCTGCTGTTGACAAACTTGTACTGTTCACCCTTAAGACTCACTGCAGTTTCATTTTAAGTATGAAAACCACATCCTCTATCTTTTCAATAAGCTCCATTCAAAGCTTCTGACAGCCAAATATACGCGAAGTGAAAAGAAAAGTCAGGCAGCATTGTTCAACATCAGTTTAATCTCCACTGAGAGAAAACCATATAAACACGTTAACACAAACAGAAGATGTTTTGGAAAAGCCCATATGGTACGATGACAGGGTTTAGGTTATAGAAATGTAATTTATAATTTTATAAAAATTATATGAAAGAATAACAACATCTTTCAGTAACATCAGACAGTGTAGAAAAAATAAACCTCGACATTAGCTGTACTCTGATGGTCCTTCTAGTAAGAAATTTGAAAGTGCTTCTTAATAACAGTGCTGCAACTCAAGATTAGTGCAATAGATCAGATCTCAAAGCAGATATTTATAGCAACTGTGCATGTTCTTACAATTAACAAACCCCATCAATCTAAAAATTAATACTAGAGGTAAGTACTCTAACTGGGATTAAATAGTCCTTAAATAGCTTACAAACCAATTCTACTGCAAGGAAAATAGTTGTGTCCCTTTATAGGCTCAAATCTAAACATGACGTGAAACCTGTACTACAAATCAGTCAACATTTGGAAGTTAAAAAGGTCTTGCAAAATATATAGTTCAGTACATTTATGACCCAATGTTACAAACAGTGCCTAATGCAATAAATACCAACTTAAATAAAACCGAACTTTACGGTTAGCGTACCAAGCTTGCTTTAGAATACACTATTTTGTTCCCATCTCCTCCTAGAAGATCCTATACAAAGTTAGCACATCGACTTAATGTAGAAGTCTCACTGTATTTTTATCTGTAAATATGAACAATTAGGTTACCAACTGTGAGTGCAACTACTTGTACCATCACTTTCCGAGCAAGTGAAAAACAATGCACTAGATGGGGAAAAAACACAAGCATCCAGCTTTCCTCTTCATCCGTTTCTGCGCAACAAGCTGGCAATAATAAAGATACCCTGGATTTCTGCATCGTGATTTTGGCAGGAATCTCAGAACTCTAAAATTAGTCTTCATTTTCAGTAGTTCCTTTACTCTGTGATTTACAATGTGTAGTACCTATCACTATTTCTATGCAGGCCTCCTTTTAAGAGAGGCAAAAACCAGTGTTAATACTGAGCCTTTATGGCTCATTTGCATAAGCAGCCAAAGGCATTTCATATTCTGTTTCTCAAGGTGTTTATAAGTAGGATTTAAGTCACGATCAACAACAAGAATAAAATATAAATTAATAACTATTTGTTCTAATAGGCCATGGCTTTGAAGCCTACCAACTGAAGTGGTCTTTACAGTATTGCACTTAATTTTATTACCAAAGTGACAGTTGAAGCCTGCACAGAACTCGTTTTATAACAATATTTCAATTTTAAAAGCAATAAATAAAATGCAGTATCTAAAAACAAAGTGCCAGTAGGTTTAGTCTGTATTTCCCCCATCACAATCCAAACTGTGTCATCCAAAATAGGGCCAGTCTTTGGATACTAACTGCATAGTTCTTCCAACATAACAGACCACCCATAACAATAAGAGAAACAATTAAAGCTACCTACAGTAATATTAGAAACTGAAAGACAGTACCCTTGAGTATATGTCCCAATCAGCTTAACAGGATTTGCCGCCTTTGCTCAAGATAGCTTCAGCAGTTAAACACAGTTATTCTGCGACTGCATGTTTTCTTTACTGTGTTACTTCACAGACAGGTTGAGTCCCTTTTCAATATATTTTATTAACCCTGATAATGATGCGCAGAATCCCGGCTCCTAAACCAGGAAACTGTGTCCTAAAATTAGTAACTTGTCACTGCAGTGACAAGTTGGTTAAGTCTTTAACAGAGTCTCTGATCATCTGTTCTACCTTCGGGTTTCCAGCTCCACTGGTTGCTAGCTCCTTGTCAATAAGCCCCAGGTTGTGCAGATTGAGGATGGAATCAGCAATGATCCGTGCTGTCCTCTTCTGGTAGCCCCCAGATGTCACCATCAGGATTGGGATTCTGCGGCGTCTGGCAGCCTTGAACACGACTTCATCCCTCTTCACAATTCCCTGCAAGTGTACAACAGGTACAAAAAAGTTGTATGAATACATTCTGGTTCTAGCCTGTGGCTTATGGCTACATAGTATTAGATAGTCAATAAGTGATTAAGCTTTACATTTCATAGTAGGAACAAAACCTCCATTTAAAAGTCCCATTAGCTGCCTTACATGCATCATCATTAAAAGAAACACACAAAAAAGGAGAAAAAGCAAATAAAAATAGAGGGCACAACAGATAAAGTCTTTAGTATCAATTCCTAGAATTCCTGCTCAAAGGCCATAACATCTAAACTGAGTGCAAAGTTAAGGAATGTTCACCCTATTCTACAGATGAGGAATTGAGGCCAAGAAAGACTGAATTCAGAGAGGTTTAGTTTGTGCTCAACTCGCCTGGCATCCTCTGACAAGACCTGGTCAAGACTTGATAGACCTACAGAAGAACCAAGAGTCCAAATCAGACTGTACATGCTCACAATCACTAGCTGAGGTATACACTTCCAGTTTCCTTAATAAAAGCCTGTGGTTCATACTAGAAGAATCTGTGGCTGAAGAAGAGTTGCAGATCTCATCAGTGGTAAACCCAAAAAAAGGAAAATAAACTCTGCATTATTTCTTACTGATAGAGAAAGGTATGGAACTAAAAATAACAAAGATTGCTGACCAAGAGGTACCGGGCTGTCACTGAACACATACAATGGCAGAGTTCAGGTCTCTTGGGCCTCAAAAAGTACATATAGGGAAAAAGAGAACTCAGAAATAAGCGAGAACAGAATTCAAATCTGCTTTTGTGGAAAGCAAAAGCAGAGCTGCAGATCCACAGCTGGCACCAGCAGCCCACTGCAGCTTCTCAGCAGAACAAAAAAGGACAAACAACAAAACAGACAACAGCTTACAATGGACAGTCTGAAATGTAAATAGCCACAGAACTCGGAGGAGGGGAAGGGATTCAAATGCAATCAAACACACAAAAAAAGGAGGAAGCAGCAGCCAAAGTGTTACACAATGAAGATGAGCACTACTCATTGCTGACAGGAAGGCTGTAAATATAAAGAAATATTACCCTGCCATTAAAAAGACCACAAACAAATGGTAAAGAATAAAACTCCAACACAGTTGACAAGCATACTTTGTAAAACCATGGAGCAGCAATGGGGTTTGTACAGATTGACACATTGTGGAACAACAATGGGAGCAAGGAATAACGACTGGAAAATAAAGACAAAGGAAACCAAAGAACTGCATTTGGAACAGAACTCTAAAGGAAGTAACAGAGTTACTGTACATCCCTCGGGAACCATCAGTGGGTGCAGGAAACTTTACAGCAAATGTTCCTAATTGCCTCATCCCTGCTCCAGCAGCTCTGGTGCCTGAGCCTGGGAGAGCTGAGGGGAAAACACATGGGCTCATTGCAGCATCTGTGTGAAAGAAAAACCAGCCGATGACTACAACAGCCTCAATACAAAGATATGGGGGACTGAGCTGCTACACCTCGAGTTTTCTGGGTAGTTTCTGGCCTCAAGCACCAAGAAACTATCACTCATAGAGAGAACACTCAGGTGGCACACTTCTGAATAGGATTAACATTGCAGCAAGTTTAAAATATGAATGACATCCACAACTGTAGGACTGAAGACTGCACTAATGAACCTTGACAAGATGAATTATCCAGGCTCAATGCTCAGTTTCAGCATTTCCAGCAGCCTGGAATCTCAAGATTGGTGAAACATGCCATTCACACCTAAGCCAACAAGACCCAAGAGCGACAAGAAACCCTATCCTCAGTATAGAAAACAAACACTTGAGCTATAGAAACCTTTGCTCCATCAGTGTGCAGACAAATGGCGCTGACTTGCACCTCTACATGTGACCAGCAGTCACCTCACCTTTCCTCGCCCAATCCTTACCTTCTGTCTTTCTCTACAAGCTGCAGAAACTCATTTCTCACTTTTCTTGGCACTGCTCCCTGTGCAAGGGAAGGATTTTAACCCTTTCTTTTTTAAAGACACACCTGAAAGTATTTTCCTTCGCTAGGTTTCTGTTTCTCTTGGTGGCCACTGCTTTCCAAAAACCTCTCTTCCACCAAATGAGATCTTAACATCCTGGGTCATTTCCTTTACAAGGTCAAACCCAAACAAGCAGAAACACTCAGCTCTGCCTTTCTCCTTACAGACAGATTTACACAGCCAAGGAAACAAATCCTGGAGATTCAGAGCAGCTCCCAAGGGGTTCCACCTTGGCTCCATCGAGGACTCTGCAGGGCAGTCAGAAACGAAAAGGCTGCTCAGTGATAGATGGTACGAATGAGGAAACACATAAGGAAACCCATAAAAACCAGCAAGGCACTAGAGGCCTACGCACAAGAACCAAAGTACTGCAAACCAATATGAGAACTGAACAGATCGAGTGATGGCTCAACGGGAAGGGAACCCACGAGCGCACATACCAAGAAAGCACTTTTCTATACTGAATGTGTGGACACTGAAAGCGTTTCTACCAAATGTGGAAACAGAGAGACAGAACTGAGGAACTGTCTGAGAAGGAATCATAACACCAATGGGGGAAATAGAAGATCTGCAAGTTAATTTTAATTCTGAGAAAAGCAGACCCTGGAAGGTGAAGGTTTCTTTGAAGCCATATGGGATAAACCAAAAGTTTTATCTGGTACCAAACTGGGGGGGGGGGGAAGGTAAACAGAACTGAGAAAGGATACTCATAGCTGTGTAGAAAGGCATTAGGAAACAGGGGAAAAGAATCTGTTCATTTGTTAGGAGCACACACACAGGCAGCACAGCATTGCTACCCTGGGAGATACCTGAGGAGCACTTTGAAACAGATGGGAGTGCTACAGAGAAAATTAAGTGTAAGAGCCATACTGGGAGGTGACAAAAGAAATACATCACAAAATGGGATACGTGAGGGGAAAAGGAAGAACCAGCCAAACAGGAAAAACACAGGTGAGGTGAAACACAAAAATATACGCCTCTCTGGTTAGCCTGGATGTTCAAAATCAGTGTATTTTAGAGAGAAGATGCAGGCACCCTGGAGAGCAAAAGTATTATGAGTCAGGAAGAAACAACAAAAAGCCATATGGTGAAAGAGCCAGGGAGATGTATCTATATGTACCTGCAGTGGTTTAATGCAAATTCTGCACCTTACCTTCATCTAACTACTGCCACCAGCCACTCTCAGGACTGCCTTCAGTTTCTAGGGAGGAGTGAAAGTCTGGAGATACATTAGTGCTCTACGAACCTGAGGTGAAATAGCAAGTCCTCCCAATGGATCGCCATCCAGAATATCAGTCCCAGCATTATAAACAATGATGTCAGGTCTTAATTCGTTTAATGCTCCTTCCACGTGAGTATGCACCTTCTGCAGGTATTCTGTGTCCTCTGTACCCCATTCTAATTCCACCTTGCGTTTTATGGCACCTAAAAAGAAACCGTTTCAATGTCACTCAATAAACAAAGCATTGCTTTGAAGGAAATGCAAGACCGAGGTAAGGAAGAGAAAAAGACAGATTGCATTTCATAGAACCTTGAGCTACAGAAACTTCTCCAAGTGCTCGCTCTCCCAGCAAATGGAAGCACAGTGACCTTGAAAAAATTCCACTGAAGAGAGAAAATCAGATGCGGGGGGAGGAGAAGGGGGGGGAATCTCTTCACACAAGACACAAGAGGGAAACATGATTGAAAAGCAGCTGATGTGTAAGTCCATCCACCAATCAGCAACGAAATCATAATGAAAATCATGAAAAGTAACCTAAATAAAGGCTAAGGGGAAGAAAACACTGCATTGGTATTGCAGAGGAAACAGTTGGTAGAAAAAACAAGAGAAATATCACTGAGAAATCATTAAGATGCTTTATTTTTATCACAACATGCAAAGCTTACCAGTAAGGGATCATGAATTCATGTGAACTGCTTTCTGAATGTCTAACAAGATTCAGCTTTGCCCTAAGCATTTTCCATTTAACGTTCTTACCCTGTAATCCTACCAGAAGAGCAAATATCCATTCTTCATTTAAATCAAATTATCTCTAATGCTTATAATAAAGCATTAGAAGAGGAAGGTTGAGAAGGTAGAGGGAAGAAACCCAAGGTTACACAGCCTAGCTCTGGGTGCTTTTACAGAGCTCTGTGTAACTCAATCTGAATTAACCAAACCTATGCCAGAAGTGTCTCGAGGTGTGATTCTACCTCACCATAACCTATGCTTTCAACTAAATGATGGGAGTCTTACATCTTAAACATGGATTCAGCACCCACCAATAGTGGACGAATGCATATGACCCAGAATGATGGTTACTTATTCTCTTCCCTGCTTTGTATCTTTGTTCAATATCAGTGAAGCATTTTTTCTTTATTGTATTGCATCAACATTAGTTTCAAAGACTACTGCTTCTTCATGACAGTTTTCCTGAATTCTTCAGTTACATATATGTTCATGTAAGTCTGCACAGCCATGTTCTTCTGGACAGCACTTAGAGCTTCTTCAGGGTAAAGAATCCATGAGCTGGAGATCGCGTTAGAGGAGGAGGTGAACACATCAGCATGGGGAGCAACTCAGTGTTGTTCTGATGAAGCCATTAAGAAGTTGAGAGAGTCACGAATAAGACTGCATGCTTCTGCAGGTCTTGTCTTCATCTCCATCACAAGACACAGAACTGCAGCAATCAGTTGCTATCCAGATCAGGGACTACTGATGGACTCAGCGATGGGTCCGTAGGTTAGAACTAGCACAGCCTTTTGTCCATCTCTTGCTCATTAGCGAGTGTACTTCTATGGCTTTGACAACTGCAAAATGACACTGACCAACAGCAACGCTTTTCTAAGGCCTGAACTTTGATTTCCACCTGTCAACTTCTTATGCTCACCCCTCAGTGACCCTTCATCCAGGCTTCCCATACACACACACATTTTCTCCTTTCTCTTCCTCAAAATCTGCATAATTCCAAACTACTTCCCCTTAGGCACTCAATACCATTATGGCTAAGCACTAGGCAATGTCAGCTCGTATTTTCACTTCTTTTTTTCTCCTCTAATGAAGTGCATGGGGCAAAAAAATGTACAGAAGAGACTCTTGTAAGAAAACGAGCAGGAAGGCAGGGAGAGAGTGATCTGTTAGAGTTTAACCTAAATATCCAAACTCTCAGGTGCA
Source organism: Psilopsiagon aurifrons (assembly GCA_025447955.1). NCBI lineage: Eukaryota > Metazoa > Chordata > Aves > Psittaciformes > Psittacidae > Psilopsiagon > Psilopsiagon aurifrons. The sequence goes on from JAOEHY010051545.1 coordinate 8,880, forward strand.
ACCTCTACCTCCCCCTCAAGAAGATGCCCTCTCTGACCTCACCTTCATCTGGTCACATAGCCAGGTCTGAAGGACTGAGCCCCTTGAACTCCTATTTAAACTCTTGCCAACTACAAGAAACTACATATTCACATGCCTCTGGCCACAGCCTTGTGCCTCGACCATGCAAAGGGAATGCTCGTGTTCCCAGCTGCACAGGAGAGGGCTGAGCTCAGTACTTCACATTTGCTGACAAGGGCTTACTCTGCTTTGGTCTTAATCCATCTGTTCAAATTGTTGCCATTTGATATATGAATAAAGGGATCCTTTTGTTAGGGAAAAAAAAAATCACATCTTCATTTGCTTCAATCTGGCTGCTCACAGACACGATGCGCTTTAAACATCACTTTTTAGTTTAATGCCTTGAAATACATACACTACAACTTTTAAACTCTTTACGAGTTAAAAATAGAATGCAGTGCACCTAATCCGTGCCAAGAATCCCAATTCAGTAGTCTTCTCAGAATGACAGCAGCATTGGGGAATTCAGCAGCAGAACAACATCTCCCCCAGCAAACTGTGATTCAGTTCGCAAATTAAGCCTGCTATAAATGACAGTGTAACAGAATCAAAGATCAAATGACCTTTGGGCTTTTGCATTCCAAGGAACCATTATCAAAACCTGCTAATGACTGGTGACAGGTCTCAGACACAATGGGCATGTCACAGTAGGAATAAATAAGAGCTGGTGTTTGATTTTATTGCTGTTTAATGTTTGTGTGACTTCCTTTTGTTTCCAAACTTGTTTCACATGCAGATTCAGATCGTTTTCAGGATGCTTATAAAACAAGTTCTACTGCAAAGACAACACCTAAGTAATTTTCAAAACATAAAACCTCTTTACATAGTGCAAGTCAATCCTTAGTTAATCCCTTCATAAATTCAGTGTAAAGCAAAGATTAAGTTCTAACAGCTCTTTAAATCCGAAGGATTATTTAACTCACTGTTCTAAATGTGGCATGAGCTTCTGAATGGACTGCTAACAAAACCCACCTCATATCCACACCTTGCATTCCAGAAATCCACTCCAGGAGTGAAGGGAGAACACTCCAGCGTTAACACTGTTGTGATATATCACAGTGATCACTGAAAATCATATGTTCCATGTGCAATTTTCAAATATCTCCAGTTAACCTTGGTGCAGGAAAGCATTTTGGAATGTGATTTTCAATTATACTTACGTTTAGCAAATCCATCCCCTGGATAAATATATCTATTGTAGGCATCCATAATATAGACCCGATGATCATCCATAAAGTCCCTCTCATGGCCATTTCCCTGAAGGAAATTTACAGTTAGCTACTCCTAGCAAACTAACACAGAAATAAATCACCTGCAAATCCTGCAGTAATTAAGCCTACGAAGATCTAATCTTTAAAACTCCTGTGTCATTTTCCTGTTTATAGTCTTGAAGGTTATTTTGAGGCAGAGAGCTCTGGGGCCTTTGATAGCATCAGTCTGAAGACTGCAGGTATTATCAAAACCAACATTCTTTTATCTCTGAGAAGGTATTATTATAGATCTCACTGCACACAGAAGTAAAATAAATGAAGATTGGAAGTTAATTGTCTTCAGCAGCATCACAAAAGCAACTGTGACTACTAAATAGATCCATCCTCTTCCAACTGGGGGAAGGATGGGCGACACAGGTCACTTTTAGCTGCTGCAGGGATACTCATTCTTGTACAAGGATTCATAAATACATAAAACAAACCACAGCTCTTGATAACTCGAGCCTTAATGAGAAGCAATCCCTGGAAAAATGACAAATACTAAGGACTTAATAGTTCAGCATATTGTTTAACACCAGGAATTCCCCACAAAAAGATTGCATTGGGTGCAAAGATGGATGCTCAACAGAAAACGCAGAGCCTGAATTTAAACAGTATTCTTTGGGTTCCCATTTAGCCTTTTTTTCTCACTAGTATACAAATCATCTTTTCACAGCAATCCCCAAGATGACTGTGTTGAAATCAGTGTACCATACAGCACCACAGACCCTACCCACCACAGAATTTCATTGAAACTACAGAAAAGGACATTTCCACAGATAATATCTTCTGGAACTCTGCTACATAATTCAAGTTCCCGGGAAGCACCGGAATTGCCAATAAACAGCAACTCCTGCTTATTCCTTCAGCACCTTTGTTCTACAAATAAAGAGCTTAGGAACAGAAACAAAGGGATACGAGAGCCCCCGGGTGAATTGATTCCCTATGAAAGGTGAAACTCGCCAATGCACCAAGAGCTGGACCACTGGCAAGATGTGAATATTTGCATGCTCAGAGAGGATCTGCTGTACAGTACATCCCACACCTCTTACTTCCCAAAGAAAGGAAACAAATGGGTGATTTAGGGTGCAGACTGAGGTTACCTGAAAATCAAAACATATCCCAAGGAAGTTTAAAGAAAAACCCCCAAACCAAACCAAAACCACAAATAAAACACCCCAAAGAAGCACAAAGACATCCACACCCTGAAAGAGGGGGCTGAAGAGAATCACAAACACAAAACATCTTTCTATTGCATAATCTCTGTCCTTATTTCATGGTAACGTCAGGACGCGTTAACTTGCAGATAAGAGAAATGACAGAAGATAGAAAACTGCAGCCTTTAAGCTTCCTCAGTTCCAGGGAATTTAAATGCTTAAAAATGCTTTATTTACACATAATAAATCATCTTCCCCAGTTCAGCCTGGACAGAAGTTTGGTGCATTAACTGCTTTTCCAAAAACACCAGTTCCCTCCTTTCAGGATGTATTCTGGAAATGCTACCAAAGATGAGATCTGCTCTCAGTGCCCACAGTAAATCCCTTTACCCGGCGAAGAGTGATGCTCTTCACTTCGTTAGCCTGAAACCAGGCTTCCCATCAAAACACTGAAGGTCAAATTCATCCCTTGCAAAGGTTGCTGCAACACTCACGCATGCTGAACAAACTGTAATTCTCGTCTAAAAGATTCTTGTCTCTTTCGGAACACAGATCTACTCGGCAGCCTGGGTATGCCACTCCACAATAGTTCGACATCTAGCCACATGATGGAGCTACAACTCAGTTTATTAAACTGGCCTACCAGCCTTTTGGACCAGACGACAATTAAACAACTAAATTGTTCACAGTTGCCATCACCTATGATGATCTCCCTACTCCACAAGCTGACAGTTTATACCACTATTAGAAAAAAATGGGAATTATCAAACACACTTATTTCAAACAAAACAACTGCAGCACTGAATAGAGGTAAGGTACTCACCTGGTGAGCATCCAGATCAATAATTGTGGCTTTAGACACCCCTTGTACTCTTTCAAATAGGAACTGGATATATAAGCAAAGAAAAAGATGGAGAAAGTTATGAAGTTGGGTGACAGATTAAACTGGGCGCTTGCCCAGTATACTACTGGTTTGATCCGAATCTAATGCATGCCTTCCCATTTCATTCACCAAATAAACAGCTAAATGATTCCAACATACCTAATGACAAAAGCTCTGGTTATTTCATGTAGTAAGGTCATTTTTGTGGTCATGCAATAAAAACCCTATACATTTACACCAGACGAAATGCACGGAACAGGCATTTTGCAGCCACCTGTACACGTATCGGCCTACCTGCAGAGCAAGTCAGAAGAGAGAAGGAAGAGAGAGATTTCTACTCATCTCTTCTATCTCCCACAAAGTACCAGACATAACATAGGATCAAAGATGTGTCTTTATGAGGCATAAGCCCAATGGCTCAGGGTAACAAACCCAGCTGCACCAGTGCTGGCTCTGCACAGGGGTAGGGGGTCTATCTCTGCAGCCAATCCAGCAAGCCAGCAAAGGACAGGTCTACTACGGCTTATAAAGCTGATCATTGGTGCTGTCATTGACTGATTGAATGATCAATGTCATTGATCACTGGTGCTGTCAGAGGCTGGAATGGAACCAGCAACAGCACAGAAGAAGACTTCATGAGACACCAGCGAGGCTTGTGGGCAAGGAGAGAAAAACACCCCGTTGTGATAGCATCCAACTGTATAAGCATGAACTCCACCATTTAGGCAAAGCTGCTGGAGGGACTGTACGCATTAAAGCCACTTTTAGTAACAGAATTAATTTCTCATCCCAGTCTGTGAAGAAAAAATGCTTTTGAATTCTTTGAGTCTTAGCTTTGACAAGTTACTATCTTTAACGCAGACATGGCAAACCCCAAGGATTTTGTACAAACTGCCACCCGCTCTAATTTCTCAATCTGTATTTTGATGGCAGGAAACAGAACACTGGATTACTTTCCTGAAAATTACCACGTACAGAAATTAGGATGTTATGTCATGTAGTGTGCTGCAATCATTAGTGCTTTTCATGTCTGATTATTACTGATACTTTATAAATAATCTAGTATACAAATATACCATAGTACATTCGATAAAAATAAGCCCTAATTGCAGAAGTCTCTTGCTTCAGCCTTTCAACAGCTAAATACCAAATGCATTCATTCACAGTCAGTGATTATTTTGGAGACAGTCACATTTTTATTCATGATTTTGAACCACTCTGAGCACTGCAGAGTGCAGCTTGATTCAGAGAGAGGATTGCTGTCTGCATTCGCCTTGACTATAACCACTGAAACTAATGCGGGATTTTCAGGTTCAACTGCATGGCTGGGATAATTATCAGGATATTAAAAGTCAATCTGGCTTGATTTTGAGTGGGTTTTTGCAGTTAGACATTATTAATGCAACTGTAGTGGTTCATAATTACATTCAGAATTCTGACCCCTGTAACTCTTCCCTGCCACTTCACAATACTGCACAGTCTGTTCTGCAGCATCAAGTACCACACCTTTTTCCTATTCCAACCCATCTATATGGCTTTATTTTCTCCTATTAAGATGTAAATTAGTCCTTATGAATATATGTGGATCTTTTCCATTTGCACAAACAGTAGGAAGTACTGCGTTAAGAGCACTTCTTACCTTTATAGCCAGTGTGATATCAGCATATGCACAAAATCCTCCACCTCTGTCACTCGAACAGTGATGAAAACCACCCCCTAGACAAAAATGTTGGAGAGGTGAAAAGCTAAATACTAAGGAACATTTGGGTCTTTGCGAAGAGATTGAGCTTACTTAAATGGCACATACTATTTTCTTTAGCAAGTATCACCCCTAGAGCCATCAAACCCTTACCAGCAATACAAAACATCTCAGGGGTTTTAGGACATGCCTTATGCGTGGCCTAGTGAGCACCAGGCAAAGGAGCTGCCCTTTCATCTAGCATTCACCCTAAGAACTAAGGAACGAATGTATGTTCAAGGCCAAGCTGGATGGGGCTTGGAGCAACCCACTCCAGTGGAAGGTGTCCCGGCCCGTGGCAGGGGGTTAGAACTGGATAAGCTTTAAGGTCCCTTCCAACCCAAAGTATTCCATGGTTCTATGGTAACACACAGAGAATTTCACTGTGTCCATTCCACTCCCCAGGCATGCTGGAGGTACAAAATAAACATTATGGGCAGGTGGGAAGGCCATGTGGGAAGCTCTTTTCCATGCTGAACACAGGTCAATACCCACCAAGCTAAGCACTATGGTGTTATCACTTGCACAATGGTTTTTGCAAACACTCAGACCAGAAGAAACTTCAGGTCCTGCTCTTTAAAACACAATCACATACGCTCTTTACAGGAAAAGAAGGATTTGGACCTCCCGCTCCCAGACGTACTTTCTATATAATAAACTGGAACCTTTCACTGAGAAACCTACTACAAATATCTAAGCAGGAAATGTAACAAGCTCACTTATACATCAGTAAATATGACAGGCCTTGGGCTTTGTTTTTAATGCCTATTTAACTTTTAATATTGGATGTTCACTTTGCAGATGTAAGAAATAATGGGAGACCCTCAGAATTGTTGAGTTCTATGGAAACAAGAAGCTATGAGTCAAGAGACACAAGCCATTGCTTCAATGGTTTCCCAGGTTTGCATTGCTATTTACTGTGAGCAGTAGAACACATTTATAGTCACTATAATTTCATTTCATATGGTTTCTTCATAATTTATTCATTCAAGTCTTTCTCAGGAAAAACTGCACATAGACACTACCTGGTCCAGCCCTGCTCTCCAGCATATCCACCAATCCCTTCAGTGCTATGACATATAAAATAGGTGATGATAAAATCTATGAAAATTGTAAAATAATGGAATGAAATCAGTTTTTTATTGAAATACTGACATTTACTCCAAACATTTTACCTTAGTATTTTTTGCACTACAATCCAATCACTTTCATTATACATATATGTATATATACACAAAATACCACTATCTTTATATATTGCCGTCCTTTTTCTTTCAAAAAAATACTCTAACTATAAAACTGCAATAGGGTGATAGTGGATGAGAAAACAAATCCAGCACTTTTCCCTTTTACCTTCAAAATTGAATTTAGTTAAACACAACCCAGTCCCTTTCTATCATTATAATACACATCGTGCTAAATGAAAACAGTATGGTTTTAGCCACGCTGTTTCAAGCGTCATTCAGTGCCCTGCATGCGTACTTACCCACGTTGATTGCCCAGCCTCTATCAACAGCCAGTTTTCCTGCCTTAAGAAAAGGACAGCGAGAACTTCATGAACAAGGGAGGAACCATTTCACACCTCCTGCTCCCTCCCCACACACAGCTCCTGGCACCTGAACTGGCCCATGGAACGCTTGGATGTTTCACCACTGCAGGTCATGCTGAATGAGGTCTCTAAATATGAGCCATCCAAAACTATCCTCAGCATCATTAGTTGAAAATACTATTTGCTCTCTCCTCTGCGTTTCGTTCTCTGGCAGATGAAAAGATCTAAAGCCAACTGCGCTTCACAGAGGTGAGCACTGACCCCTGGCAGAAAAATGATAAAGTACGAGCGTCAGTAAGAGTGAAAAATGAGCAAGGAGCTCCCAATGTCATTCCTGTTCATGGCAAAACAGGAGGAACCTAAGCTCCAAATCTTGAAAATACAGATTAAAGGTTACAACTGGGGGTGAGGACAAAAAAATGCTGCAGTGTGAGGTGTCCTGTGACTTCTGCTTTAAATGCTGATGCATCCATAGTACAGAATATTTCCAACCCTTTTTCCGTCCAGTACAGCAAAATAGTGCCTGTATCTCTCCTTTGAGCTCAGATGACATTCAAGGAAAGGAAAGAACTGGCAGAGAAGAGACAGACAAGGCTTAAATGACGACATTTTAATTGAAAAGCCCAACTTATTTTGTCCTTATCAGCAAGTGTTTAACTGCAGTACCCCTTAATGTCATGTCAAAATGAAGAAGATATAACTAGCTATAATTTAAAAATAAATAAATAAGGGAAAGCTAGATTATTCTTTTCCATAATCATGGAAAGAACATATTAGACATTATCTATGGAAAGAATTTTGAGCAGCTGAGGATTCTTCATTACCAGTATTTACGTTTGAACAGTTCTAACTTAGTATTAAGGACACTACTGGGAAGATCAACATCATTCTGTTATGAACGCACTAACTTACACAGATTAGATCTTGAGAAAAGATTGTCGTTTCTGAACTATAAACCCCATTAAATCACAGGGAAAGCACATTATGTGTGATTTAGCAGACTGCCTAGGGATTCCTCCCCAAAAAAGCAATCTTCCCATACGGCTAAAAAAACATCATTATAAGTACAGATAAAAGAATCTTCGTGATAAACAGGACCATTAGCAATAGGAGATTGTATTTCTGGCTTGTACTGCACAAAGTCTATTCTCTGATGAATCAAAACTGCTTTTAAAGTTTTGATATCTACCTCCCCATCATGAAAACTAAGAAAGGTAAAACTAACAGCATATGGCATCAACAGCCATCCAAAGTGAACAGTGATGGCATCTGTATTTCAGGAGGCATGATACAAAGAAGCCACAGGCGCAGGGGCTAGCTCTTCTACATGGTCACGTTTCTAACCAGTGAACATGCATTTATGAGTTAAAGGTAACACCAGCACAATGAAAAGCATCACAAAACTATGTAAAAGTATTGACTAATTAGAACCAGGTTGAATTGATACCATACACACGTACTGTCGACGTTCTCACAAAGTATCAAAAGTTGACTATTAGAAAAGCAGGTTATTCCCAATTACTATTCTGTTCTATCATTTCCTTCTTTCCTCATAACTACGGTACAGAAAGACAATGCGGCTGCAAGAGAAGGCTCTGCATGTTCCTATTCAGACAGGACTTGGCCAAAACCATTAGCTCAATGAGAACTACTGACTGTAGTCAGAAAGACAGCACACAGGAGAGACCTAGCCAGGAGTCAGAAATGATGATGAAGGACGAAACTGCGACAGAATGGAGCTACCTCTGTGTCTGACAGTGACAGCCAAGCATTTATATACGCACCTTGAAGTATAGGAACCACATGAAACCACAATTCTTTCTCTCTACTTTAACTGCATTCAGCTCTGGGGCCTCCAACAAAAAGATGGAACTTGAGCAAGTCTCAAGATTCTCCTCCCCATCTCTCTGGAAGTGGGAAGGGGAAAAAAGGGGGGTGTGAGCGAGCATCTGCAGGGTTCAGTCACCGTCTGGGCTTAAAACCAGGTTGCCACAATGATGCTCCAAAGGCTGGAACAGCTCTGCTCTGGAGTCAGGCTGAGAGCTGGGTTGGGGTAGCCTGGAGAAGAGAAGGCTCCTTAAGGGGAGACCTGAGAGCAGCTCCAGTGCTTAAAAGGGTTCCAGGAAACCTGGAGAGGGGCTTTGGACAAGGGCCTGTAGGGACAGGGCAGGGGAATGGCTTTAACTGCCAGAGGGGAGACTGAGATGAGCTCTCGGGCAAAAGCTCTTCCCTGTGAGGGTGCTGAGGCGCTGGCACAGGGTGCCCAGAGGAGCTGTGTCTGTCCCATCCCTGACAGTGCTCAAGGCCAGGTTGGACACAGGGGCTTGGAGCACCCTGCTCGATGGAAGGCGTTCCCACCCAGGGCTGGAGCTGGATGAGCTTTAAGGTCCCTTCCAACCCAAATCACTCTATGATTCTATGACATCATTACCCAGTCTATAACATCAGGCTGGTTTTCTGTTTTGTTGGTGTGATAGAATAGACTAGGATTAATGTTAAAAAGAGAATAAAGAAGTGATAATAGCCCTGTTACAATGTTTTTGTTGCGGGCCTGTGAAGTGAGAGTGGCCCTGGTTTTCTCATGCTTATGCAGACTTTTAGGCTTCAACAAAAGCATCAGACATTGCTATACTGTACAAACACTTCCATATATTTCCTTACCTCATAATTCTTTGACTTTAAATTACACATACATCCAAGAAAACAGAGTAACACAAGAGAATTTAAGCACAATTAGGAAATGGGATTTAAGAGGTGATATAGTTCAAAAAACAGAGTCCAAGGTGGTCAAGATACACACAGGCTCTATGCAATGAAACCATTTCCCACTCACAAGCCTGAATTAAAACCAGCCTCAGCTACAGGCAAGGATCCTTCAACATGGTGAATGCCACAGGATTCTTGTCCTAATGATTTAGGAAGAAACCACTGGCTACTTAACAGCTGAGAGCAGTAAGAAGTTAACTCACTCCACACAGACAGTTTCAGCATAGAGCAGGTGACTTTTTGATCCTTTCTACTATGCCCACACTCCAGAACTTACTGGACCTTTCCTTTGCCACTTCTATGATTACAGCTCTCACCTCTTCCTCCAACCACGAACAGGATTTTTCTGAACACATCATTATGACCAGTGTTTGGTTTATTACAAAGGCAGTTAAGATGACCTGCCTAAACCAAATAAAATTGGACTGTTAGAAGATGCTTCTTAATCTTTATAGTAGAGATTTAAGCCCAGTCACAAGTTGTCCAGTCCATTCTACTCCTTTCTCTACTACCTTTTGTAACAGAAAACAACTGGTAAAGTTTTATTTGCATCCACCCATGCAAATCCAGCAGCTGCATGTGACACAGGTTTACCAGGAGTACTAAAATACTGAAAGAAGGGGACATCTTTTCTGATAAAGAATCAAGCACTGAACAGTTCTATCACTATAAAGAAAAGCCAACAGAAAAGCAGGATATTTCATCGTGCTTAAAATCTGGTGAAAACTTGCTCTCTGCTTTCATTTCACACGGTGAAACCCAAGAGGGATAAAACTTACAGTGCCCAGATCCACTTATACACACCAATGACAGCAGCAACAGTTCATCTCCCGTCAGTCCCACAGAATGAAAGGAAACTTGGCAAACTGCTCCACCAAACTGCTGGGGTCTCTCAAAGGCAGACTTCAACCTTCTTCACTGATTCTGAAAACTGCTGCACTGCCTTTGATGTTCTTTAGATGATTTATGTCTTTCATGAATTGATACGTTCATGCATGGAAGCACTTAAAAATAAGCAGCCTTGATTCCAGTGCAGATTACTAACTACCTATATATCTGTTGACACCCAACCATGCAGCTCCTCCCATACAGCATCACGGCTCTTTAGCAAACATGTACTTTAAAAACCGCTTCTGTATCAGCAAGTTGAACACTGTTAAAAGCTACTTCCACTTCTGCTTCCGCCACAAGTCCTGCCATGTCTATTACTGCCTGTCCAGGCTGCCCCTTCTTCTCTTCTGCAAATTACAGACCATGAAATCAGGTACGTCCTTCTCCAGGGTAGCTGCTAATAAGTGGCAAACTGTGCTCATGGTAAGGACTGTAGCATATCTCACTTCCCTCTACAGGCATTGAGCTACACGAAGTATTATCACTCACAGGTTTATAGTGCTTCAATCACCAAGTTTAAATAGGATAAAAGTGACCACCTTACCATTATTGTTCCTCCTGTCTGGGTCCGCAGAGGTTTCAAAACCTTCCTCTGAACCACAAAATTGGGCAGGAAGGCAACTGGTGGGATTTCTGTGATTGTAGCAACGACAAAGGACCACTACAATGGGAGGAAAAACACTTCCAATTAGCATAGTCTGTCTTAATAATGACATTTAAATCTCTCATCAGTTGCTGTTTACTGAAAAGGAGTTCACAGGTCCTTAGCAAGACTTCTAAAGTTTTTAGATGGAGGCGACCCAAATGGTCCTTATTAGTAAACTCCAAATACGTTCATCCTGCACGTTGTTAACTATGAAAATCATCACTCCCTATCACCATCGCCAGGTTTTTCAGACCTTGGTATCAAATGGGAATAACTCAGCAATTTTCCAGCAAGCCAGTACTTCAGAAAACCTAACATCCCTGGGACGAGGAGGAAGAACTGTAACATGTCCTTCAGCAGCATTAATAGCAGCCTATGCTTGTTTAAGCCTAAAGTACCTTTTCCTGTGTCAAGTAAAAGGATATACCAAGGAGAAAGGAAGAACAGACAACTCAACTGAGAAGTTCAATACTGAAGCGAACGCAGAGTGCACATTTTAGCATGAAGAACTGATTAAAATTTATTTAGCATACTAAACACTTCTGGAAAACGTTTCAAGGAAATGTTTTGTTGAAGTCATATCATCACAAACACAGTTTGAAGGTTAGAACACAAAATGGCTGCTATATGTAAATGCTTTCGTGCAAACACATACATTACTTCAAAGGACTACTAACATTGCCACCAGCGATAACACGTCTAAATATAACTCAAAGAGTTAGTCACAAGCAAGAAGATACCCCTTCATCCAACACCAAAACGTTCAGGTACTGAGAATTATGAAATAGATACCCTGCACAAAGTCTGAATAGATCCCATTTTAGAATGGAAGAGAAAGCTCCTTAAGGGGAAACCTTGGAGCAGCTCCCAGTGCCTAAAGGGGCTACAAGAAACCTGGAGAGGGGCTTTGGACAAGGGCCTGTCAGGAAAAGGGGGAATGGCTTTTCACAAACCAGAGAGGAGACCGAGATGAGCTCTTGGGCAGAAGCTCTGCCCTGTGAGGGTGCTGAGGCGCTGGCACAGGGTGCCCAGAGAAGCTGTGG
>JAOEHY010051547.1:0-13207 GCA_025447955.1 Psilopsiagon aurifrons
CTTCACCTGACTGCCATGATTTTTCAAATATGATGGACAGTGGCTTAGCAACTTCATTTGCCATCTCCTTCAGGACCTGCAGATGGATTTCATCAGGTCCCAAGGACTTATATACATTCAGATTCCTAAGATGGTCTTGAACCAGATCCTCTCTTACAGTGAGCCCAGGGTCTTCATTCTCAGTCCTTGCGTCTGCCTTCCAAGAATTGGTGGTGTGGTCAGAGCATTTTCCAGTGAAGACTGAGGCAAAGATATCATTAAGAACCTCGGCCTTCTCCAAATCCAGGGTAGCCAGTTCTCCACATAGCTTCTGGAGAGGGCCCACATTGTCTATAGCCTGTCTTTCATTTGCAATATACCTATAGAATCCCTTCCTATTGTCCTTAACATCCCTAGCCAACTTTGATTCTAAGTGGGCCTTAGCCTTCCTAACCTTGTCCCTAGCTTCCCGGACAACATCCCTGTATTCTACCCAGGCCGCCTGTCCTTGCTTCCACCTTATATAAGCCTCTTTTTTCCTTCGAATTTTCCTCAGCAGCTCCTTATCCATCCAAACAGGTCTTCTGGCCCTCCTGCCACGCTTCGTTCTAGTGGGGATGTATCGCTCCTGAGCTTACAGCAGGTGATTCTTGAATATCAACCAGCGCCCCTCTAATACTCATCACAACGTTGGACACTTAAGTCTTGTAGGAAGCGATTATTCTTCCTTATCACAGGAGCTGGAGTAAAAACAGCTCTTCCACTCCATCTGGGAACCTGCTCACCAGAGACTGAAGCTGCAGCTTTCATGGGATGATCAGCCTTGACCTTTTTTCTCTTCTTCAATTCACACACCTGTTCCTCCAAAACTGAGGTAGGTTTTCCATCCAACTTCCTCGTATCTTCTCCGTGATCCCGCAGGTAAAACCATAGGGTGGCCAGTGGTTTATATCTTCTCTCTCAAGCAGTAGGATGCCTTTTGTTAATAGCTGAGACAAGGGCTGGTACACGTGAGGAGCTGGATAGATCAGACCGATCATCTCTCAATTGTCTGAGGTCCTGGGACAGTTTTTCCACTGCTGAAATGATGGAGGAGGTGAGATTGTCTTCAAATTCTCAAAGTTTATGAATCATTTCATCCACTGTTAGTGGTACTATGTCATTCCAGGCTACTATTGCCCATGAATGGGCATATGACAATGGTGCATTCCGTGTAAATTTCCACCACATGGGTTGCGTACATTCAACTTCATCTCGCTCTATGGGGACAGCCCATTAATTTGGCTTGATGTGACAGATCATCTCTACAATGGCTGATTCCCTCAGAGACTGGACACCTTTCTCTAGAATAGCCCACTTGGCCAAACGATTCATAACATCATCTTTGTATGGTAACCTTTCTATCACAGCTGCCAAGAGCCGCTTCCAAAGGCTGAGAGACTTTTTCTCTCTTGCAATTGTTTTGTCAATTCCCCTTCCCTAGCAAGTGATCCCAGCTGCTTGGCTTCCCTACCTTCTAGCTCATGACTGCTGGCCCCATTGTCTCAGCATCAAAGCAACCAGGTGACAATGTGCTCCCCTGGTTGACCAGTAAAACCTTTTTGCATATTCCATAGCTTGGCTGAGGTCTGGGGTCGAGACGTCACCTCTTCTTCCTCTGATTCACATACTAATAACTCCTGGTCAGATGCTGTCCCGGGTGGTGAGTACATTGTTTCTTCATTTTGCTTCGTCTTTCTTGTCTCTTTTTTGCTTTTCCCCTTGCATGCAAAGGCAACTGATATTGGCAGGAACTGGTCCTCTGGTGTTGCTGCTGTACTTGGAGTTGGAATAGCTGCACTGTCTGTTGCGACTGAAGTTTGAGTAGCTACTCGTCACTGGGGCAAGTGTAGCTGCTGTGCTTGCAGCTGGAATAGCTGCACTGCCTGCTGCTTTGCCATCAGATCCAGAGACATTTTTTTCCTTTTGAAGGTGCTGGATAGTGTTAACAGGGCCCTGTAAACATAGGCTAAGCCCCAGCACGTTGCCATGATTTGTCCCTCTCTGGTATGACCACAATAACAGCACACCTCATTTAAGTGTTTTACTAATTTTTTCTAGATTTTACACTTGTTCAGTGGTGAAATTCCAAAGCAGTGAGGAGCCTACTGCCCTAGATACTCATCCATACTGTCCCACATACCCTGCTCTCATGACTGTCCAGCCTTGGGGAAAATCTCTTGGTCCTCCTATATCGTCATCTAACCCTAGACAAGTCCCAAACTTGACTCTGCTTAACTCTGGAGATCAGACAAAATGGTTGTGGGTAGAACATGCTCTGTATGCGTGCCAACATGGTGATCCCCATCACAATCAGCAGGCAGGTCTCAAGGGCACCTAAAGGCCATTCAAAACCGTCAGAACTCTCAAATGATGCTGTAAACAGTCTGGTGAGGGGGCTGACAACATAAGGAAATGTCTCCTTCACAGGTTGACCACCCAAGAAGGGGAAAAAAGATGTGCAATTGCTAAACACTCCTATTATATACCTCCCAAGATATAGAGGTGGTGACCACACTAGGAACGCAAGCCAGATCAGTTTCATGATCAATGAGTCTATTGTATTACAAGTCATTACCATAAAGTACAATGAAACAAGAACCTTAGCCCAAGGACCCCAGCTGATAAACACTAGGACAGTAAATACCGGCTGTAAGGAAGGTACGACATGCTGAAACTCTGAGATCAAGAGCAACAACTTTGAGAGCCAATAAATCAGCCCTGTGATGAGTGACTATTAATCTGAAACAATGAATGTTTATCACAAATATGATTAGATACACTCTGGTTTGACCTGTCGTTATTTCAACCCTTACGAGCCCCATGTTGGGCGCCAAAAAGAACTGCCATGGTTTAAGCCCAGTCAGCAACTCAGCCACGCAGCCCTCGCTTACTCCCCCCTGCTCCTGGAGGGATGGGGAGGAGAATCGAAAGAATGTCATTCCCACAGGTTGAGATAAGAACAGTCCAGTAACTAAGGTATAACACAAACCACTGCTGCTACCACCAATAAGGGAAGTGACAAGGGAAGAGAATATAACCACTCACCACTCGCCAACCGCTACCCAGCCCGACCCAAGCAGTGATCTAACCCTTCTGGGTAACTGCCCCCAGTTTATATAGTGGGCATGATGTGCTGTGGTATGGAATACCTCTTTGGCTAGTTTTGGTCAGGTGTCCTGTCTCTGCTTCCTCCTGGCTTCCCCTCCTGCCCGGCAGAGCATGAGACTCAGAGCGTCCTTGGTCAGACTAAACATTACTGAACAGTAAACTAAAAACATCGGTGTTATCAGCATGGTTCGCAGGCCAAAAGTCAAAACCACAGCTACTAAGAAGGAGAAAAATGACTGCTACTGCTGAACCAAGGACACATGTAAGGCCTAACTTTCAGGAAGAATTGAGCCATCAGGTCATTAAGGAGTATGATGTATTTAGTGTGTGCTGTAACAGCAGGAAGTCAATTACAAAAGTTTGTTGCAATAAACAAAGTAAATTTCCAGCTACCTTTAAGCAAGATCCTCCTAATAAAGCCAATGTGAAGCCAATGTGAAGACATTTAAGAATGCCTCCTTCAGACATTACAAGCTGTTCTGGCAAAGGCTAGTACTGCAGAGTCACAATCTTGGAAACTCTTCCTTAAGAAAAACCCATTCTAAATGTAACTGAATTACAAGTGCCAGAAGACATACAGACATAAACAGACAAAGCAAGTGCTGTTGACCCTTTACAAGAACTACTAATTCAAAGTATAAAACGCACAGTCCTCTTTCCTGCACAAAAGAGTTTAAGAGAGGGAAACAGGCAGAGAGCTATGAAGACTTCTGTAAGGTTTATGATACAACAGCAAAACATATTATTGAAGGGACAAGAGGAAAAGCAGTAACTGTATGAGCATGACCATTGCTATGACAGTCCCAGATTCTCACTGCATTCTATCTACAGGCTGACTCCTCCTCTTATTAGGCTGAGAGATGACAGGTGACAGAAAGGTGCCTCAGTAAGTTGAGTAAATCTTCAACTTCTTTTATTTAGAAAGTTCATTGTATTCAAAGGAGATCTTTTCAATTGTCATTTGGATGATCTTGGGATTCAAAACACAACCTTGGTAAATGTTAGTGTACACAGAAAAAGCCAACAACCAAAGGATTACAAAAAGGTGCTTTGGCTTTTGTGTCGGTTTTTTTGGGGTTTTTTTTGGGAGGTAGGTTTCTTTTTTTTTTTTTCCTTAGGTTTTTTTTTTTAGGTATATCCAAAGAACTGACTGACCAATGCAAAGTACTTCATAAAGAATAATTTCAAGTAAGGATCCCCCCCCACAGCCAGCCACACTGGGAGATTTCTTTCAGGAGACTGCCATAAAATACAGTGATCTGAACTGAAAAGTGCACCTGATATATATTAGGAAAGTCTTCCTATGGCAGGAAGGACAGCTATTTAAATTCTTACAAAATACTAAATTAAAACTCTTCTGAATATACCAATACACCCACACAAAGATTAAAATCAACATGCATACAAAAAAGAGCATTCAAAGGTGCAGTAAAGCAAAATACATCCACCTTTGCATGACAGTTCCAAATATTAAGAATAAACAGCGAAAAAGTAAAAGATCTATGTAAGGGGAGAGATATGTGAGAAAGAAAGGTGCCTTACACTGGACATAGAAAGAAGTTTCATTTCATCAGTCCTGCAAGCATAATAATTTTGAAATATGCAGCTTTCACTTTGTACAAGCAACAAAGCCTACGGGGACAATAGAAGCCTTCCCTCAGTATTTTACTAATGTTTCAATGCAACTGAAGAACTGCCTAAGAACATAAACTATTCTCAAAACCAGTTGAAAGGAAAGAAATGCTATTCAAGGGCAATATGATTCAAGTTCATCACATATCAGTAATACCTATTACGTAACAGTATGCAAAGGAAATCAACTGAACGATGTAAAATATTTTATCTGAAAGGCACAAAACAGCAAGAAAACAGGAATTACATATCTTTAAGGAGGTTGCTTACTTGCACTGCCAGATACACCTCCATTCACCAAGTCCAACATCTGTTCTTTCAGTACTGTCATTATCAGAAGGGTTTTCCAAAGGAACATTGGACCAAAGCTGAAGACAATTGGAACCAGTCAGAAGGCGAGTGCCTAAAAGAAATGTTTTTAGCAATGTAACTACAAGACAAGTAGCAAAATATAGACTTCTATGAAGGAGGAGGAAAACAAGCAGTTTTTCAAAGATGAAACTGCAGAACAAAACACACCAGATATGAACACTTTTTGTACAGTTAAGTTACTATAATAGCAGCGTGGCTTTTACACATTCCCGTAACCGATGCAGATTTGTTCAACCTTGCAAGAAGATATTCTTATGTCAGGCATTTTGATTTGAGCATCTACAGTTCAAACTGTGAAAATCAAGTAAATTTTCAAAGTAGCTATTCTCTATATGAAACACCTAGAACTACTGTAGACATCACTCTTTCACAAAAAATACTTCACTACTTAAGCCATGTTTTTAAACATTAGATACTGATGAGATTAAGACAATCAACTAAGACCTTACAGAAGCACCTAATATTTTGGCTTTCCTATAACAAGAAACAAAAGGTAGATTTAACTCATATTTTTTTTTGTTTTGTCTTAGAATGATAGAGAACACCAGTCTTTTCTTTGTACCCAAAGGACAGTGAAATATAAATAAAAACTTAATTGCTACATCAAGTACATGTTTCTTTTATGCAATTCTCACCTGTGGGATCCCATGTTAGACTATGTGCTATGGCTTCCAGTAATATTTGAGCATTCTTCTGCCACTGATAATGTAACATCTGAAATGTTAAGCATGCACAAACATTAATATGAAAACACTTCCTTCCCTTCCCTTTTTATAATAGCAAAAGTACATCTCCACTGAATCCTCCAATGTTTAGGAAGGACGTGTTTAAAATAAATTACTGATTATCTAATAAAAATTGATTACTTCTGATTTTTAAATGAAGTAGCTTTCCATTAATCTGACCATAAAAATACAAGTTTCTAACTTCTTATTTGACAAATACAGCTAAAAAAAAAAAAAATCAGACTGTAAAATCATCATCAGAATCTGAGATTTTTTTAAAAAGGAAATCTGTTGGGTTTTTTTTATTTTTAAAAAATTATCAAAAATTAAGTACACTAAATACACTTGATGTTTGATATCAGCAGTACTGTTGAATTAAAGGATTTCAATAAGGTCAAGATAACATATGATACTTCCCTCCCCCCCTTCTTTTTCAATACACAACAGGACAATCTACAGATTTTGCATCATTTCTTCATTCACCGGAACAAGCTGAGGATTAAATTCACAAAATATGGTCTGTTTTCATAATAGACTGCATAGTTTTGATGCCTTGAATTCTAAGAGAAACTGAAATCATTACTGGAAATAATATGAAGAGCCAAAATGGTTTTTTTTTCTTAATTCACAAATACACACATTTTTAAAGCAACCAACCCCAACTCCAAAAATATCAAACCAAGAGATGTAAAAGTTAAAATATAACAAATACATCTTTCAGAAGTTTAGCAGAAAACAGTAATAACTACCTCCAGATAAGATCCTGAATATTCTAGTAACTGGAAGACACAATCTTACACCAACCTAAATTCTTCTTCAATTATAAATATTTAAAAGCAAATGATGGGTGGAGAGTGATTCCCCTACTGCTTATAGTTGCTACACTAACATCAAGGTTCAAAGTTAAGTGCAGTTTACCAGTAGAGAAAAACATTCAGCATGGATTCAGTGGCTCCAGTGATAAAAAAACAGTACTTCAGAAAACTTCATACGAGCATATTAACCATTATTTTATTCCACTGCTTTCCAGTGGTATAAATTATTACATATATTCAATACCAACTATTTAATTAATACACAAAATACCACTAGTTTACAGGTACACCAGGAACCATATGACTGAGCTATGACTAGCTAGTATAGAGAAGGGATTCCACTATAAGGCTCCATAAACTATTTATTAATACAAAAGGAGACAACAAACATGTGAAGGGGTCAACTATTGTCAAAGCTCTCCTAACACCAAACTGACTTTAATTAGACTCCAACACTTCTAATTATTAGAGCAATCCTTTCCCTGTAATCAGCACGGTTAAATAATTTGCTTTAAATCAAACTATTAGCCAGAAATCAAGATTCTGGCCACTAATTTACTAACTACTGTCACCAAAACTAAGCCACACAATCACTATCATAATACTGAAGTATAAGAAAGCATTTGGTCAATATATTCTAAAAAAAACAAAAACAAAAAAAAAAACCCACAGACTTTCTGAAACTGTTACAGATTTGACCAAAATCATGCAGTTTCATAAATCAAAGTTAAAATAAGGACTGTAAAACACATCAGGTTACACAGGATGGTTCAAAAGTTGCTAATCTTTTTAGGTTCTGGAATATTTCAGTTACGAATTATAGGGTTAGATAAATCAGTAATATGAAGCATTATAGCAAAATCTATTTCTTTAAAAAACATTTCAAATAACATGTGTCTGTCTTCCTCCTATCATTTTTATTTTCCAAGGGCCACTTTACCTTTCAATTTTATTCTAGCATTAGAAGACATCAAATGAATCTTCAACTTTAAAGCAAACCAGAAAAATAAGGCTTTATAACTAAGTAAATTAATTAATAAGTGAGGAGTTACTTACATTACGATGATCACTGTTCTGCTTCACAAGGCTAACTGGTTCAAAAATACAAATCACTTCTCCATAAGAAGCTGCAATCTAAAGCAAATTCATATTTATATGCATATATACAGAGAAAAAATAAACCACAGGACAAACAAGAAAGTACTGCAAATTGTTGATTCTACTCTGAACCCTCCTTCTAGATAAATTTGAAGCTCAAGTCCATACTCCCTTGTATTGATGATAAAAATACAACTCTTTATTTACACATTAGACCTGATGAACTACTGTGAGTGGATATGAGCTTTTTTTTTTAATTTTACTTTTTCAAAGTTAGATCCACTATCAATATTATTTCCACATTTAATTAGGTAAACAATCAAAGGAATCTGAAAAGTTCACATTCTCAAAAATGGAACCAGCACTGATTTAGAGTACTTCTATTCCCTGGCCGGAGAACATGCTAATTATAAAAAATTAATTCAAAAGACTCAAGCTATGCAAGCTAAACACCCAATACAGAGAGCTGCAAAACATGAGAACTTCTGAAAGCCAATGCAAAATACTTCAAAAAAAGTTGCAGCATGGTCAGCTTTCATTGGTATTTCAAAATCTCATTCCACCAGTGGTATCAGTCACCCAAAAATTGCATTAAGAAAAAATTAAGAGTCTTTTATCTCATGATATCTGTATAAAAAACAAGCTTAAAAGAAAGGTCAGAACAATTCAAGTGAATCTTAAAGACCACAATACTGTCATACCCAAGTTATTTACATATTAAAATATTAATTACAGATGTACATGATCTGCATAAATGTACAGATCCATACAGATCCTAAAATCCATAGATCTGTAGCTTCAAGAGAAATCCTCAGCGTTAAAAATTACAGTTAAATAAATTTCTATCGCAGTAACAATCTAAACACCAGCATAGCCCAAAAATGCCAAGAATAATCTTGTCATCATTGCAAAATGCCAGAAGAAACTTTTACTTTATATCCCAGACTAATATTTGCCCTCGCTAATTCTCTTTAACTACCTCGCTTACTTTTCCAATAATCCAGTTCCGCAAAGGGTTTATGTGAACTCATATTGATTAGAATTTTCCATTCTTTCCAGCGTGGGCAGTTCTTCAGTTTTTATTGTTAAGTGGATTTTTAACACAAACTAACATTAGCCTGCCAAAGCGCTAAACAAGTGCCCAGAGCATCAGCTACCCTCTGAATGTTTCCACAGGTTTCCACAAGGATACAGTCACTCAAGCCAGCACTCATTGTGCAGAATGCTGCCAAAAAGCATAATGCAAATTTGTTAAATTGGTTAAAAAAATTGCCAAACTATCTGCAGCAGGCTGCCCCATCCCCAGCAGTGTTTGAGGTCAGGTTGTGGCTGCCCCATCCCCAGCAGTGTTTGAGGTCAGGTCAAATGGGGCTTTAAGCATCATGTAGGGCAAGGTGGGACTAGACTATCTTTAAAGATCCCTTCCAACCCAAACTATTTAATGACTAATTCTTGCACTACCACATAAGAATAAACTATGACTCCTAGGGTCAACAACACTGTCCACCCTCACCACTTTGTCCAAACCAGGAATATAAGTAGCAGCTTCAAGTTCTTATTTCATAAAGTTCTAGTATAATCCAAATAATTTCTTGATACACTTATACTTTTCTTCACTAGGCCCCAACATTGCGCAGAAACCCTAAAGATTTCTCATTCATCAAAATATCTGTAACTCATACGAAGTTACATTAATACTCACTAGTGAACAGTGGGAAAATTCAATTACAGTTCCTCTGAAAAGAGCCTACAAACTGTGTACTAAAAAAAAACCAACCAAACCAAAAACCCACCACCAACTACAACAAAATACACACACAAGAAAAAAAATCCAAACAAAACCAAACAAAAACCCAGAAACACACAACAAAAAAAAAAATCCCCTGCAGTATAGTTAATAAAATTTTAAACCCTGGATTCAAAGCTGAGCTTTCATACTCAAATAATTAGTAGTTTGAGAAGAGGGAAAAAAGAAAAAAACAAAACAAAACAAAAAAAAAAACCACAAAACAAAAACAAAATTAAAAAAACCCCAAGTCTTTATTTAAAAATGTATTATTTAGCAAGCTTACTGGTCTTACCTACCAACTTTATACAGGTATTCTATTACCATGAAATTTAAATTAGTACCTACATTTTCCTTTGACATTAGCAAAATAGTTTGTGCCATAAACACTTTATATACATAGTAACACTGCTGTCACCAGTCAAATACAATCAACTTTATTAAACATTTCAAATTATCTGAAGGGCCATGTTCTTGCACCCCTTAGCTATTTCTACAAGCCAAACCATGAAAACAATTAAAGCTTTGTCAGGTTATGACTAAGTTTTGACCTTAATTTTTATGTTCACTATAGGAAGCACAAAGAGGCTTGTAGCTTACACTCTGTGGGAGGAGATCAGGTACTGTACCCACTTAGAAGAAGTTTTCACTGCCAAGCTGCCTAAAACCAGAAGCAAGAGACTGGATTCACTGGCCTAAGATTAAATTAACCTGTCTGTGAAACTAGTAATTACAAATCTGTGGGACACTTTTAAAAAAGTTCATACGCATACACATAAGAACACATGTAAATATAAATATATTCATACATGTATTCTTGGGATGATTAAAAGGTTTCATCCATTTTTTCCACCCTCACCTCATTTTTGGAGACAGATAATTAAGTTTATCTCAAAAACAGACTCATAAAAGAGATGGCACCATCTGCAGCCCACCTTTCGAAGCCAGGGGTGAGATGTGTCATATATGAACTTCTAAGCTGCTGTTACGTCAAAGTAGCTTCACAAAGAACTAGCTTCCCAATAAACGAAAATTAGATTCAGGGGTCAAGAATGAAGAAAAATTCAAATGCCTTACTTTCCTAACTAGAAATGACTCTTTTATGAACCAATTCTGTCATCCAAAGGAAGAATGATGGAGAACCCTCAAAGAAAATGCTTGATAGAAGCTCTCCATAAAGGTAAAAATTAAAAGGGTATATAACTCAAACTAGGAACTGTAACTGGACGTTTTCCAGAAAGATTCAAAATTACAACCTAAATAAGATGCTCCTTCCTGTAGATTTTGAACATAGAATAATCAGAATATTAACTAAAGACAAACCTATGTAAATATGGATGAAGCAGGTGCAAGAAGAAATTCCACCCTTGCAGCAGTGAACTAGAAATGTATTCCTTGGACCAGTCAAGAAGCAGATTCCTAGACATTCACAGCTTACTATTTTCATCACTCTGCAAATACATCTAGTCTAATTGCTAACAGCAAACAACTTACAGACTCAAACTGACCCCACAGGTCTACTTAAGAAATTGAAAAAAAAATCAAAAGTTCAGTAAGCTTGATAGTTTGATATATTCCTATCTGCTTACAACTCAAGGATAGTTTCTTATTTAAACACATACAGAATTAGTATTGTGCAGTCAAGATGACCTTGCAAATGTGCAGAAAAATTTTAAAAGATTAACATGATCTGCATGTTCATGTAACCATCTGTTATTATACAGCCAGTGAATTAAAAAAACACTTTCCACTTAACAGCTGCCAATGGAGCAAGACATGCAGTCTTTATGGCTAAGAGGTATCAGAAACACAGACAAGAACATTTCCTCATTTTCATTTATGTTCTTCACTATCACTACAAGAGTTCACCACTGAAACATTAAAACGCAGGAACATACAGTGGCTGAGGATCACCATCACAGCCTTTACACGTAACCATGATCTAGCTTCCATGCAGAGATCTTCTCTCAAGATGGACACCAGAATGCAACCAAAGCTCTCAACTCATAGGGCTTGTACTGATGGGCAGAAGGCTCACATGATCTCCCCACTAGCACAAGCTTAAAGAAACCTACCCAGACACAGTTTCTACTGAATTGAAGAGCTTAATCACACTGTAACATCCTCAGGTACAGAGCAACCTGTTTATATATATGCTACTGTGACAGAACTATTAACAAAGAGCTCTGGGAAAGCGGTTAGGGGCTCTGGAGCTCAGACTGTCTTTTCATCAATTCTCCAAATACAGCACAGAATCTTAAAAGAGGCTAGGAGGATTGGCCAGGTTAATAAATGGTTAGAAGGGTGGTGCTACAGTCAGGGGTTTGGGTACCTTGAACATGGAACTCAATTTAGTAGGCCAGGTCTGCTGGGGGCTGGTGGAGCTGTTCAGACAAAAAAAGGGAAGAGTGGATTTGGTAGGAGGCTTGCCAGACTGGTCAAGGGGGCTTTAAACTAGATGTGTTGGGGGAGGGGCATCATTCCACACCCAATCACTTGCTAGCACCTATAGTAACCGTTCAGAGCAACATAGAGACATTCCAGCTGCTCCAGCCAATGAGCCGGCTTCAACTGGAGCTCGGCTCCGATGTCTCCATACAAATGCCCGTAGCTTGGGGAACAAACGAGAGGACTTAGAGACGTATGCACGTTTACGGGGGTGTTATATCATAGGCATCACAGAAACACGGTGGAATGGCTCCTATGACTGGTGTGTTGGACTGGAAGGTTACAGGCTCTTTAAGAAAGACAGGCCTGGTAGGCGGGGAGGGGGAGTTGCTATTTATGTTAGGGATAGGCTGGAGAGTATGGAACTCTGTCTGGGGACAGGTGAGCAGTTGACAGAGACTTTGTGGGTCAAGGTTAAAGGGAAAACAGCACTGGGAGACATTATTGTGGGGATCTGTTACAGATCACCTGACCAAGAGGACTCTGTGGATGAAGCGCTCTATAGACAGATACGAACAACCTCACGCTCGCAGGACCTTGTTCTCATGGGGGACTTCAACCGCCCTGATATCTGCTGGAGAGATGGTACGGCCCAGCACAAGCAATGCGGGAAGTTCCTTGACTGCATGGAAGACAACTTCCTTCTGCAACTAATAGAGGAGCCGACAAGGAGAGTTGCCGTGCTTGGCCTCGTGCTCACCAGGAGGGAAGGGCTGCTTGGAAATGTGATGCTCCAGGGCAGCCTTGATTGCAGCGATCATGAGATGGTCGAATTTGAGATCCTCAGGACAGTATGAAGAGCGTGCAGCAAGCTCACTGCTCTGGACTCCAGCAGAGCAGACTTTGGCCTCTTCAGAAGCCTGCTCAGTAAGGTTCCATGGTATATAGCCCTAGACGGCAGGAGAGCCCAAGACTCTTGGTTGATATTCAAGGATCACCTGCTGCATGCTCAGGAGCAATACTTCCCTACTAGAAGAAAGTGTGGCAGGAGGGCCAGGAGACCTGTTTGGATGGATAAGGAGCTGCTGAGGAAAATTCGAAGGAAAAAGGAGGCTTATATAAGGTGGAAGCAAGGACAGGGGGCCTGGGAAGAATACAGGGATGTTGTCCGGGAAGCTAGGGACCAGGTTAGGAAGGCTAAGGCCCACTTAGAATCAAAGTTGGCTAGGGATGTTAAGGACAATAGGAAGGGATTCTATAGG
>JAOEHY010051548.1:0-12767 GCA_025447955.1 Psilopsiagon aurifrons
TGAGGCTGACTGCTCTGTAGCTCCCCGGCTCATCCATTTTCCCCTTCTTGAAAATGGGGGTTATATTTCCCTTTTTCCAGTGATCGGGAGCTTCACCTGACTGCCATGATTTTTCAGATATGATGGACAGTGGCTTAGCAACTTCATTTGCAGCTACTTCAGGACCCGCAGATGGATTTTATCAGGTCCCATGGACCTGTGTAAGTTCAGGTTCTTAAGATGGTCTCGACCCAGATCCTCTCCTACAGCAGGCCCACGGTCTTCATTCTCACTGTCCCTGCATTTGCCTTCCAAGACTTGGTGGTGTGGTCAGAGCATTTGCCAGTGAAGAATAAGGCAAAGAAGTCATTAAGAACCTCAGCCTTCTCCAAATCCAGGGTAGCCAGTTCTCCTGAGAGCTTCCAGAGAGGGCCCAGGTTGTCTCTGGTCTGTCTTTTATTTGCAATGTACCTATAGAAACCCTTCCTGTTATCTTTAACATCTCTAGCCAAGTTTAATTCTAAGTGGGTCTTAGCTTTCTTAACCTGGTCCCCAGCTTCCTGGACAACATCCCTGTATTCTTCCCAGGCTGCTTGTCCTTGCTTCCACCTTTTGTAAGCCTCTTTTTACCCTCCGTTTCCTCAGCAGCTCCTTTCCCATCCAAAGAGGTCTCCTGGCCCTCCTGCTGCACTTCCTTCTAGTCAGGATGCAACACTCTTGGGCTTGTAGCAGATGATCCTTGAATACCAACTGTCTTGGGCTCCCCTGCCCTCTAGGGCTGTATGTTGTGGAACCTTACTGAACAGGTTTCTGAAGAGACCAAAGTCTGCTCTCTTGAAGTCCAGGGCAGTGAACTTGCTGTGCACTCTTATCACTGACCTGGGAAACTTGAACTCAGCCATCTCCTGATCGCTGCAACCAAGGCTGCCCTGAAGTGTTGCATATCTGACTGACCAGCCCCTCCTTGTTGGTGAGCATGAGGTCAAGCATGGCACCCCTCCTTGTCAGCTCCTCTGTTACTTGCAGAAGGAAGTTGTCTTCCACACAATCGAGGAACCTCCTGGATTGCTTGTGCTGGGCCATGCCATCCCTCCAACAGATATCAGGGTGGTTGAAGTCCCCCATGA
Source organism: Psilopsiagon aurifrons (assembly GCA_025447955.1). Taxonomy (NCBI): domain Eukaryota; kingdom Metazoa; phylum Chordata; class Aves; order Psittaciformes; family Psittacidae; genus Psilopsiagon; species Psilopsiagon aurifrons. Next base: position 1,107 of record JAOEHY010051548.1, read on the forward strand.
GAACAAGGGCCTGCGAGCATGAGGCTGTTCCTATCTGTCTATAGAGCTCTTCATCCACAGAGTCCTCTTGGTCAGGCGGTCTGTAGCAGATCCCCACAGTAATGTCTCCCATCACTGTTCTCCCTTTAACCCTGACCCACAAACTCTGTTAACTGCTCACCTGTCCCCAGACAGATTTCCATACTTTCCAGCCTATCCTTAACATAAATAGCAAGTCCCCCTCCCTGCCTGCTGGGCCTGTCTTTTCTAAAGAGCCTGTAACCTTCTATTCCAACACTGCAGTCATAGCAGACATCCCACCATGTTTCTGTAACCAGTAATGTCATATCCTCATTGACTCGCACAGATCTCTAATTCCTCTTGTTTGTTCCCCATAGAATATGTTTGTATAAAGGCATCTGAGCCAAGCTCCAAATGAAGCCAGATCATTGGTTGGAGAGGCTGGAATATCTGTACATTGCTCCGGGCATTTATTATAGGTGCTGGCAACTGGCTAGGTGTGTTGGGATGGAATGATGCCCCCGTCCCCCAACACATCTAGTTTAAAGCATCCTTGACCAGTCTGGCAAGCCTCCTACCAAAACTGCTGTTACCCTTTGTTGTGAGACCAGCTTCAGCAGCCTCCAGTAGACCTGGCCTCCCAAATAGAGTTCCCTAGATTATGCTGTGCATTTCACAGCAATGTAACAGACATGAAAAATTAGGCAAGAATCATCTTTAGTGCTAGGAGCTGAAGAAAAAAACAAGTATGTTATACATAATAAGTGAAGCATTACAAACATTAAAGAGAGTCTGTTAGCATTAAAGAGAGAATGTTAGCAAGACATTTCTGTAAGATTTTTTACACAGAATTCTTCACTATAGCATCCATAGGATGTTAGTCCTGTGTAAGGACATTTTACAAGATAGTAGATATAATTCTGCCATTTTACAAATTCAGTATATATTAATTCCCTTAATTTTTTAATTGACTTGCTTTACTTTGAAGTAGATTATTAGTTTCACAAAGTCCACAGAGAATTAACTGCTGTACCTGGTATTTTTATCAAATCATATTTCACCAGTTCAGCTTGGGAATTTTCACCCACAAATGGCTCTGTAAATCTGAGTGGAGGGAAATAGAACAGTTCAAAGAGATTTTGAAAGTGGGCTGGATGCATAACTCTCTGTGAAGTTGTCCTAGGTTCACATGTAACAGTTATTTTTCTCCTTCGTAGTAGGAGGATGTATTTATCTTTTCCCACTGACTACAAAGTTTGCTAAGGAGATTAATCTAGACTTGACAGCAAGCTTCTAGGCTGACCAAAGCCAAACAAATCTGTTCTTCATCTTTTCATTGCTAAGTATTGTAACTATGTTTGCCTCCAGTTATCTTTGTAGTATCTATCTGAAGACATCAGCTGAATTCTTCATTATGAATATGAAAATTTTTCTCACTAAATACTTTAACAAAAAAATAAACAGTGAAAAATGCTGACATGACAGCATATCAATGATGGGACCAAGAGTGCTCCTTTCTGAGGGAAATGCCACTGGCCTCAGCTGCATGACTCTCCCCTTTCATTTTTCTTTCCTTGGACTTGCAGGCTTTAAATTCTTTGCTGTATGGTGGATCTGCCTCAACATACAGAACAAAGAATTACACTTAGCCAGGCTTATAGAATAGCCAAGTAAAGAAGCATGATCTTCTGGTAGGCAATGAGATGCACCCAACCCCTGTGGATGAAGAGGACCTGCCACCTTTGGGTCTGTTTCTGGCCATGTTCTGCAATGACTAATGTGTCAAACTACTGCCACTAGCTCTTCCTGCTTTTGCTGCTAGATCTGAACCATTGATTTGGGCTTTCCCATTTGTTGGCAGACCTGTGTCAGGTGTCTGTGCAGACGCAAGTTCTAACTTCTGTTTTTTAAGCACTTTGACTACAGGTAGTTACAAATTCAGCACATGGGAGTACTGAGTGACACTGCTAATAAGCGTAAGTTCCACATACAGTTATTGGATATGAAGTTCTTTAACACAAGACACTGTATAGGGTGCCCATCTCTTTCCACTGGCAACACAAATAAAGTACCTATGTCAGCCTCAAAAAATCACCCTGACAGAACATGGATCTAGAGCCCTAACACCTAAGCTTGCCATTGGTAGCAGCTGATCAGAAGTCACTACTTAGACCCATATGTAACTAAGATGTCTCTGAAAATGTTACTCCTGCTTCTGACACTTCTGAGAGATCTTCCATGTTTTGTTCATAGCCATAAGGAGATTCTGTCCTTGCTCCAAAGGAATGCATTTTATTTACATTTAGAAGTAAGTCCACCATGATGATCAGAAATAGTAGAAAGTCTTTGAAGTGCTGTAACCCTGTTAGCATTTAGAAAGAACTGTTACTCCTTGAGAGACACAAGGCATTTCTTTCACAGGGGAGTACGAAACGCCAGTTGTAGAGTAGCATGGGGCTGTAAGTAGTATGGTTCCTTTTCCTGATTTTGCAGGAATTTGTTCATTTGTATCCCTGAGGGGAAACAGAAGCTGGAAAAAAATGTGTGAGGGACAAGGATGACAGTGTCACCAGGCAAAGAAATGTTTTATGCATTATTCCTTATACTGCACCTCATCAATGACTCTCTTAAATCCTCTCCTAACTTCATCCTTATTGAGGGATCTTCTCTTTTGATTGTGAAGTCCTCTGTTTCCTGGCAAGGAATTTTCTTCTAGAAGCTATTAGGGTGAACTCAACGATGCTGCAGTATAGAATTTGTTAAGTACCAAGAAGTATCTCTGTATGTAGCCACAGACCTAGAGAGAAGACCAAACTGTGCCAACACATAGTGTGCCCCATACGGGACCACCAAGAATTGCATGAATTTTGGAGACTACAGGTGTTGAGAACCAGACAGTGTATCACAGAAATGCAACTTTTGTAGAGACCTCTTCTAGTCGACTACACATGTACCTCCTGTGTCGGCCTCATTAGACTCTCATCTGTTGGTGTATACCAAGATTTAAAATTTTTTTTTTAAGTAAAAAATTTTGAAAGTTCTTAAAGGAACTACTGTTCAGCAACACCACAGAAACTCCTGAAAAGCTGCTATTTTTGTTTGATGTTTCTTGTTAATTAAAATCTTCTCAACCATTAAGGATTCCACTCCAGAATTCTAACACATACCTGACAGGGATTAAAACTGAGGAAAACTTAACAAGTTAATTCTTTGTCGGAGTCCAAGTGTCTGTATTCTTTCCAGCAGATACCAGTAACTTCTAAAGCAGAAAAGAAAAGAACTATCTGACTGGCTTTAAATGCTGCCATATCAGAAAAGAGATGGGGAAAATCAAATCTAATATTCTGGCAGCTGCAAGGTCTTTCATTTCACCTGCTAGAGGTTTAAAACCTTTAGTAAGTATTTAGTGGTGGCCAGATGGCAGCAGCAATTTTTAAACATATACTGTGTTAGTCTATTTATCAGGCATTAGTCAGCTATATCTACTTTCTGCAGATGAGTCAAATAGTAGAGATTACGCACAAAGCCACCCCTGCATAATTTATCATGACCAGTGGGTTGTTTGAAGATAGGTAGTATTTCTCACAGTTTACTGAGCGTCTATTACCAAGTGTTGAGACAGCGTTCCCCTTGTAAAGTGAGACTGTTTGCATCCCAGACACATTGTCTGACTTAGACATCTGAATCTTTAGTCTCTATGTGCTTGGCTTTATGGACATGGAGGGGTCACAGGCTTGATTCACTATTTGCATGCTCAAATATTTGTGAATAATCCTGTGTTATCTAGTTAGATATTTACCTAAACCAGGAACTGATCATATCCAAACTTTAACCGTCTGCTTCAGTATTATGAAATTCCAGATTGTTTCAACATGGGTACACTCAAATAAGCAATATTGTTTAAAACTCTTTTTCAGATCATACTAGATGGAACCACAGGCAGTCAGTAGCCTGCTCATGACACCTACCAGAATTTACAACAGCACAGCTGAGAACTCATCTTCTCAAAATGTCTAAACTGACTCATTGAGGATGGAATCAGGTCCTGGAGGGACGAAATCAGATGCATTTTGCTCATGACTTTTAATCAGAGATTAATTTTAGGGACATCTTAAGTTTAATACATTGAGAAAGAACTTGAGATGCACTTTTGGGGATTCTAATCAGCTGGCTTTGCACTGAGATGGAAATGACAGAATGGCTTCCAGTATTGAAGTGTTACAAAGGCTTCAGATTTTAGAATTAAATATATTTAGATGCATTATTAAACTAAGAAATTACATAGAGAAAAAAAGATTTATTCATCATATTGATGGATAAAACCACATAACAATAAACTAATAATACACGTGAAGAGATTTTCATCTTTATTTAAGAGAGACAGTTTAACAGCTTTAAACTGGGCTTTTCTGCAGACATTTATGAAAAACTGAGTGGTGATGGTCAGCATCCTGCCTGAGCACATGAAGCAGAACTGTGAGTGGCAGTTTAGCATGGCCAAGGAAATATGTCTATAGAAACCAGCTTTCATAAAACTAGGGATTTTTTTCAGTTTGTTTTGAAAATATCTGGATTGTATACTGGTTGTAGGGTTTTCTTACAGAGCAGAGAAACACGGTCTGCCTTTACAGCAGTAAACACCAAGAGAATTCACCACAAAGAACTGCAGGGCAGGTCTAGGGGGTGTATGAGCTTTAAAAACTGTAAGCATCTGCGTGTGCTCATGAACACCTTTTCAGTTGCACTGTTAATTGTCCAATTGATACTCACAAATGAATGCATGCACAGTATAGCTGGATATCTGCATAAAATTTTTTCTTAAACATATGCATGTCTACCTGAGATTATTTCTGCCTTATCGGTAGCTATCCCTAAACAGCATCATTCCTTGAAATACATGAATGTTACACATCCTGATGTGTGCAATAATCCCAACAGTGCCAAAGACCTGCTTATTCTGTAAAACGGATTGCACAAATCACTGCCTAACCATTCTCATGAGGAATTAGGAAAATTAATTCTCTCTAATGCCACCCGTGAATTAAGACTTTCTGGATCATTCATAAGCCTGTGCACAGTACAGATGCACACACCATTTATGCTGTGTTGTCTATTCATTCTGTCAAAAGATAAAAAACATGTCCGTAATAATTCTGTTGACATTCTCTGCTGTCTTGTATGCTGTTGGTTACCAAATATTATTTGTTATCCTCAGAGCTCAGTGTTCTGAAATATCTGAAGGCCTATTAATTGAGTTAATTGTAACAATTTCTCATTCCTAAAAGCTGCATCACACCTGAAAAGTCAAATTACAATGTAGCTCTCCCATCTGAACATATGTATGAAGCTGAGAGACTAATAGCTTCTTCGTAATTTCTCCATGCCCTGTCAAGATGAGTGTCCAGATAAAGCTGAACTAGCATCTTTTTAACACTGAATCCTAAACAGCTTGCTGAAACTAGCACTTGTCTAACACTGACTTAGTGTCTGGGTGACAGTAAGGTGAAGTGGGACTGGAATTTTGCCTTTAGGAAAAGACGAGTGCTTCACAACAGAACACCTGTGTCAGACAGCAAAGCACTGGGATCCCCTTCAACTCTTCAGTTTGCCAATAACAGAAATATTCTTTCCATAACCAGCTGTACAGTGTCTCTTCTATCAGCTGCACTCCTGACCACAACAGTATTTGCACTACTGATCTTCATATTTCATTGCTGCAACTCAGGAACAAAGCTCCACGTTATAAAAATTTCAGCAGCTGTAAAAGCACGGCAGCCATTTGTATTTAGCAACAGGTCATGCTGATAACTTTGCCCTAGAGTTCAGCTGGCTATGCATGGAATGCAGACTTTGATTTCAAAGTCTGTTCTGATAATCAAAGCCTTCCATGAAACAGGATTTAAGCACCTGAGTGTCATGATATTCCTCTAAAGTCTACTACAGCTGTAAAATCTTTGGCAAACGGAGTGTTCCAAGGTAGGCACAACAGAACTTTTGCAGACACAGAACTTAAACTTTGTCACTTGCTCTCACAGCATAAGGAACAAGGCTTATGATTTGCACAATATACTATTCTGATCTGCCTCTTCCCAATATTGTTACATATGCACAAGTATACAAACACACACACTCATGTGGACACACACATTCTCTAACATGAAGCTATGTCTCCTGAAGCTGAGGAGAAAAAGAGATATTTAACTATTTTAAAGAGATCAGATACTGTGGTAATAGAGGACATATAAACATACAAACACATGTATTTCTCATATGAATTTTTACTCTTGAGAGCCTAATTATTTATTCTACTTAGTCTCATTGCACTAAAATTCATTGTTTCTCAAGGCAGAAGGTATGCTAATATGTAAAATATTAACTCAGTTTTGAAAATGTAAAGTTTGTCATTTTAGGACAGCTGGAGCAACAGAGACAGCTGGAGCAATTTCTATGCCTGAACAATAAACAATTTTCTTATAGCTAGTTGTGTTTTGTGTCTCTGTTAGAGCTTTCTACAGACAGTTCCTTCCATGCTGCAGAATTTCAAGTCTGCTTTCCTAAGGAAATGAGATTTAAACCGTTGTGTACCTCATCCACCAGTGTGTCAGACCCACTTCCAGCCCACTGTTCAGTTTTAGAAAAATTGGACAGGAGGTAGAAAGCTCAGATACAACTGAAGTTCTTCAGGGAAAATGGCAGTTACTGAGTGACAGAACTCAGAGGAAGGTACCCTCTGAGGAAAAAGCTTCCGGGTGAGCTTGGTATTTCCTGTGAGGCCTGTGGGGCTGAGTGGCTCATTCGTGTTTCTGAACAAGCTGCAGCATTTTCTGGGAGGGAGGAGAAAGAAACCATAGAGGGATGTACACTGATATTACTATTGCTGTGGCCTGTAGAGGGTTGCATGGATGTGACCCAAATCCACATGAAATAAGACGTCATACATTTTGCTGCTTGTGGAGCAACATGTTCCATGTTCTTTTCAGATGAATGTTATCTATTTATTGTTACTTATTTCTAACAAATCACAGGGATTAATTTATATACATAATGGACTGAAAGCTCTTCTGTATTAGTGCAGTAATAACTTCCAAAAGCAGGGAAAACTAACAATTCCCAATATAAGGATATATTTACAGATATTTGACACTAAGATTTTGTCTATCAAAATATACATGGATGGGATAACTTAAATGATTTATTTTCATCATGGAGGTAGTTGTATCTCTTTCTAAATCTTGTCATTCAGGCTTTTATATAATGATCTTTAGTGACCTCTGAATTAAGTTTTTGCAAACTGTGTTGAGAGTTTAGTGAAGTCTCTAGTGAATGAATGAGTACACAAAAAACCTTCAGCACATGTGATACAGCTTTCAGGGCTACTGTCAGTTTGTGCAACGTGGACAGGGAGGGAAAGAGCATTCTCTCATCCCTAGCTGGGTTTTGGAGGACCAACTGCTGGAGCATGCTGGCAGGAAAATCCAGAAGAACCATACATAGCCTGTTGCACAGCAGTTGTCTAAAAAGTGGAATTCAGATTCCTGACCTGTCTTTCACATACACTTCCTACAAAACAATGTTTCTGCAGCTGTTTGAGCATATTCAAATTGATTCTGAAATGGTGAAGTCAGTCATGTTAGTCTGCTTCAGGGATGGTGTAATTTGCTTTGCATTAGCAAAGAGCAGAAAAAAAAGAAGTAAATTTCTGTAATTAAAATGTGTTTCAATGAAAATATGGAAAAGAAAGCTTGCCCCTCTCATTGGTTCTGACTGAAAAAAAAAAAAACTCAATAATTTGCATTCATAAGAATAATTATATTTTTATTTATTTTTCTTTTTCTGACGCATTCTCTTCATGCTTAAATTCCTCTGTTTCAGAATTTATGAAGCAAATGACCCAACTATATAATCACTGATGAGGGACATAAGTTGCAAGCAAAATGCAAGCACACATGGGCAGAATCTGGGATCAGAAAATCAGTCAGAATACATCAGCTAATGTGTTAATCCACCTGTAAGAGTCTGATGTGTCATACAGGCTGATATAAGGAAAGCAAGTGCCTGGAAAACATAGGGTTAAAATACTTTTAACTTAACTTAGTCTAAGATAGAGAACAGTGTTTGTGTTGTAAGTCTGTGGTGTGATAACAGAATTTAGTAGTCTTACTAACAATAGTGAATTATTCCTTTTTATCCTTCTAATGAGTGAATTCTTTCTTACCATCCTTCTAATTATCAGTTAATTTGGAGATAGCAACTCCTGAACATCTGCTAGCTTAGGACGCTCCTTGTCTGCCCATCCTGTCCTGCTTGCAAAAAATTTTGTACGAAGGTCACACTGCTGTAAATCTTTGCCAGCTATCAGAAACTTGCAGATATGGCTGGTTTCAGCTAATTGTGATTACTGCGGCATCGAGCTGTGCCAAAGGTGAAAAGTGCACCGTGAGGAAGACTGCTTACTTCATCTTGAAGACCCCTGCCCACGACCATCAGAGGGCAGTGCGAAAGCCCCAAAAGGAGGGAGACATGATAATGAGTACCTAAACTAATTGTAATATCCCCGCTTCTCTCTCGGGAACCTAATGAATATACACGGTAGTGTGTAATAAATATCTGCTTACTTAACCCCTCAGTGTGCAAGTTCGGAGGAGTGATCCCCCTTGCACCCAGTGCCGTAATAAATATACCTGCTTTATAACTCTCCTTGAGTTGTAGAGTCTGATTCCATGCTTCACAAGCAGCGTGTTCTCTAAGTGTTAGTCTGGAGTTCTCTTATGGATAGTCAGAATAAACAGATGTTCAGCTGGGCTCAAAATCTGAGGACTCAGTGCTGTGAAAGGTTACAGTGCTGGTCTGTTCACCTCCTCCTCTGTGAATGCAGCTAACACTGGCAGCTTTATCATTTTTGACACGAAGACGGAACTATCATTTTCAGGTACCAGTAGCACTTAGGGGCATATAAAGGAAGTTTAGGGAATGCCAATGGTTGGATTAGTTAATTATATTAACTGGTTATTAATTAAATGATCACAAAAAGGCATTACAGATTTCAATAAGGAGTAGAAGTGAACACTTGTCTTAGATTGTAAGTGCACTGGGAACAACATATACATTCTTTGGGATGAAAGAGTTCTACATTTGGTACAGTCGTGTATTGCCCATTCTGCAGCTAGTATGATGATTTAGGAATAATTTAGTGTTACACAGAAATTTTTGTAGATACATTGTTTTGTAACACAGAATAGATTATTTTACATTTACTTCATAGTTGTTTTTTTTTCTTTTTTTTAAAGTCCATTATATAACTTCAAGAATGTAGAGCTAAGAATGCCTATTTTTCTATGGATTTGTGTGTTGAAATTTACCTCATGTATTCTAACTCCTTGGTGTCTAAAATGGGCATTTTCTTTACCTCAGGCAGTACTGAGGTGTCTGTTTCCATGAGGAATTTTGAAGTAGTCCAGCCCAAAATAAAGTTGGCTGTTGCCAGCCAAGGGTTTAAAAAGTTATTACAGTGGGAATTCACTCCTACTCCATACTTATATCCTAGAAGACTACCAGAGTAAAATGCCTGTGCTTATTAATTTTATTCTATATTAACAAATCTGCCCCTTAATGCACTTGTGTATGTTGCTCTGAAGTCACTGAAGATGGGGCATGAAGCATGTCATATGTCACAAACTGTGAATATGTCTCAAAATAAGTCAAGTGTCATCTGACAAGTAACACGTGTCTTGTTCCTGTGTACAAGTCTATGTTCAAAAGATGCAGTAAAGAAGTTAAGTAGTGTCTATCAAACATTTTGTAAGTAGCTTCATTTACAAAGTAAGACTTCTTTCTGAGAACCCCAGATGAATCACTTCACACTCCATGCCTCAGGTCTGCTTCCAGCAAATTAGAATATCATTTACTGTTTTGAATTTACATTTTAGAATATATATTTAATATGTTATAATGCTTGCTGTAGTCATTAATTCAAAAGACCATGTATAGCCACAGAGTAGAATACTACTATGTATTCAAGCTTTCCTTAGTGGTTGATGCTGATTTGTTTTTCAAAGAAAGATCAAACCAGTTCAAAGAGGTAATACATGAAGCACAGAACACTAGAGGAGCAGATATAAGGTCAAATAAGCCATAAAGCATTCATAACAGAGCTGTAAATTTTCAAAACGTCTTATATCCTTTTTGTCTCCAGGAACTTGTATTACCTACTGCTTTGTGCAATCCAGAAGTTAACTGTTACACAGAATAAGACATTTTCTGATTAGCAAGGGAATTAGTTGTGTTTAATTACTCCTCTGGTAATCTGGTTTATGGTGGTTTCCTTCAAGGCTAAGCTAATCAGTAGAGAAAAAATCCTCCTACCCGTCAGTGAAGACCAGATGGAATTCTTATACAAGAGTAGGGAAGGGCTGGAAGGCTTTAGCTGCTCTCATTTCCTAAGACTCTCTTAGGAAAGCATTGTAGAGGGGTGCTGCACTGACAGGTAAAAGGCGGTGCTTCAATCCCTCCCACAGAGAGGCCATGAGTTCCTGCAGGGAAAGCACAGGCACAGGGCGAGTAATGAGACAAACGTGTAAACAGGCTTTCAGTGCAGCAGTACTGTCTGTGGAAGCCAGTGCCTGAGAAGGCAGTTATTATTAATGATGTAAAACCCTGACATTAAAAAGTAATCTAGATAGATGATTTATTTAGTGGGGTTTTCACCTGGGCTTGCCACACTCATCCTCACAGTGCGGCTGCACAGGTCTTCCCAGAACTGCTTTCCTAACACTTTTACTGTGCTTCCATTGCCATAGATACAGTAAGGCTGGAGTAGTCACAAATAAGAGATGGGCTTCTCACACTACATGTTTCTCTTAGTAATTTTAAAACACAAAACCTGTTGTGTTTTTCTATAACTTTCAAAGGCCTTTTCCTCAACTATCACTCTCTACATGAAAGAAGGTTGTAGTGAGGCGAGGGTCAGTCTCTTCTCCCACGTAACACGTGATAGGACAAGAGGTAATGGCTCAAGCTGCACCAGGTAAGGTTTAGATTGGGTATTAGAAAAGATTTCTTCACCAAGAGGGTGGTCAGGCATTGGCACAGGCTGCCCAGGGGAGCAGCGGACTCTCCAGTCCTGGAAGTGTTCACAAACCACGTAGATGAGGCCCGCAGTGCCATAGTTTAGTGGCGGACTTGGCAGTGCTGGGGCAAAGGCTGCATTTGATGATCTTAAAGGTCTTTTCCAACCATTGAGACAAATTCTGTAATTCCCACCAGTTTAAGCCAGCTTCCCAATGGGAAACCACATCGAGGTCCACCTCAGTATTCCCCGTGTCCCCATCAGCTAGAACAGAAGACAGCATCTGCCTTCAATGCGCACACTGCCAGCGTACCAGAAAGCCAGGCGGCATCCCCCTGAGCCGGCGGAGCCGAGGAACAGCCTGAGGGGACCCGGCCCCTCAGTAGCTCCGGCGGCGCCAGGCGAGAACGCCGCACGGCCGCGTACGTGCCCCAAGCCCCGTCCCGCCCCAAGGGGGCCGAGAAACAGGAGGCGGGGCAGCAGCGCCGCGCCCGGCGCATGCGCAGTTCCTAGCGCCGGAGGAGGCGGCGGCCGGGAGGCGGCGATCGGGAGAGCCCCCTCCCGCGCGGTCCCCCCTCGCGGCAATGCGCATGAGC
>JAOEHY010051549.1:0-15164 GCA_025447955.1 Psilopsiagon aurifrons
GATTCTTCTCCCCATTTCCCCCCCCCCCCCCCTTTTGGAGTGGGGGGGAAGAAGGAGGGGGAAGTGAGGGAACAAAACTGCTTCTTTTACAGCTTAAACCGTGACAGCTCTTTTAGGAGGGGGAGGTGAGTGAATAAACTGCGTGGCTGATTTACAGCTTTAAACCACAACACTAAAGCCAGCTCATGTTCATTTTTCCATCGACGAACAACCCCAAGTCCTTCTCCACAGGGCTAATCTGAATCTCTTCTCTGCCCAACCTGCAGCTGTGCCTGGGATTGCTCCTACCTTGCAGGTGTAGGACCTTGCACTTGGCATGGTTAAAATTCATCAGGTTGGCATCAGCACACCTCACAAGCATGTCAAGGTCCCTCTGGATGGCATTCCTTCCCTCCAGCGTATCAGCAGAATCACCCAGCTTGGTGTCATCAGCAAACTTGCTGAGGTCACATTCAATCCAACTGTCCATGTCACCAACAAAGATGTTGCACAAGACCGGTCCCAACACTGATCCCTGAGGGACACCACTCGTTACTGGCCTCCAGCTGAACACTGAGCCATTGAGCACAACTCTTTGCGTGCGGCCATCCAGCCAGTTCTTTATCCACTGAGTGGTCCACCTATCAAATTGATGTCTCTCCAATTTAGAGAAAAGGATGTCGTGTGAGACAGTGTCAAACTCTTTGCACAAGTCCAGGTAGATGACATCAGCTGCTCTACCCCTGTCCCTCAGTTCTGTAGCCCCATCATAGAAGGCCATCAAACTGGTCAGGCAGGATTTCCCCTTAGTGAATCCATGCTGGCTGTCCCCAAGCACCTTGTTGTTCTTCATGTACTTCAGCATGCCTTCCAGGAGAATCCACTCCAAGATTTTGCCAGGCACAGAGGTGAGGCTGACTGCTCTGTATTTCCCCAGCTCATGTATTTTCCCCTTCTTGAAAATGGGGGTTATATTTCCCTTTTTCCAGTCATAAGGAACTTCACCTGACTGCCATGATTTTTCAAATATGATGGACAGTGGCTTAGCAACTTCATTTGCAGCTACTTCAGGACCCGCTGATGAATTTCATCAGGTCCCATGGACTTGTGTATGGTGAGGTTCCTAAGATGGTCTCAAGCCAGATCCTCTCCTACAATGGGCCCAAGGTCTTCATTTTCACTGTCCCTGCGTCTGCCTTCCAAGACTTGGGTGGTGCGGTCAGAGCATTTGTGGTGAAGACTAAGGCAATGAAATCATTAAGAACCTCAGCCTTTTCCAAATCTATGTTAGCTAGTTCTCCTGGTAGCGTCTGGAGGGTCCCCACATTGTCCCTTTTCTGCCTTTTATTTGCAAGATACCTATAGAATCCCTTCCTGTTATCTGTAACATAAGATCAATTGAACTTAAGAGCAATTGTATGCAGCTAATAGTTTCCTTGGTAATTTTCCTAAATAGTTGCCTACTTCTGTGTTACTCTTGCAGAAGCACAAACATTGCTCAACCTGGCTTTAAGATGTGCATCTGATATAGATGAGCTGCAACAGACATGAGCTAGTCATGTCTGCACTCATCTCAATAAATTGTAACCCATCATCAAATCTGCCTCTCCCCCTAACTCACAAACCTAACCATGAATCCTTGCCTTTTGTTCAAGCAGGCTGGCAAGCAACAGCATAGAACAATACCACCTTACTGTTTCTCCAATAGTAAGTGACGTCTGCCTCGTCATCTTCTTGAAATCCAAGTGGCTATGGCTTCCTTCATGTGTGGTATATATTCTAATGCATTGTGTTGGCTCTGCAAAGCCTACATAAGCATTTCTATGTCTCTCTTATGCAGGCTTGAAGACAAATGTATACATGAGCACACTCCAAGCAGTAAGCCCAGTTGTGCATCTGGTGTGCTCTTGCCATTCCTGGACCTCTTTGATCTTACAAGTGACCTTTTCCTGAACTGTTTTCTGCTGTGACTGCCAGGTTCCTTGTTAGCTATCATGTATAATTTTACAGCCAATTAGGCGTACTGCACATCGATTGCTTCTTTTCCCTGCAGAACTTCTCCTTAACATTAAAATAGTTTTATTTTATAATGGCATATATTGTAAAAGAATAGGATGGAGGGTGGCATATAATCTTTCCAGTAGCCAGATGATATTCTGCTGGTAGCATTGTAGAAGACAGAAGCCTGTGGATTTTGATGTCAGCTACAGTACTTTGTTTTTGAGAGGATGACAAGTTCACATCTGATCTTTGCTTTTGCCTCTGCTTAGCTGGACTATCCTTTTTAATCTTCTGCAGATTTTCTTATTACTTTTCCCACCTCTGGATCCAGATGCTCACAGTCTCTTTCTTTCCAGTGCACCTCAATGTGCATGACATCTTCATCTGTAACTTTTCATTACTACTTTTTCCTATCTATTTGAACTGCTGACAGTTGAAACTTCCAGCTTCTTGGTGGCTCTATATCCTACCCTGTTTCCTTCCTAGTTTCTGACCCTGCTGATTTCCTTCCTCATCTCTTTTCAGTCAGCCTTTAGGCACCATAAATTCAAAAATCCAGTCTGTGTCCCCACCATTTCCAAGTGAATTCTAACAAAAGAAACATTGTTAAAGGAATAGTGAATAATATGTGTCAGTCATGAGGTAGTTGTACAGTTTGTTGGCTGATTGAAGAAAGCACTGAAGTCCAGCAAAACCTACAGGTTCTACCTTGTTTAAAACTGCTAAACTTCCAATTGTCCAGTAAAATTAGGATCATATTCTCTATCAACAGAAAGTAATATGCTGAATTAATTTGCATTAAATTGTAAGGGGAAAAAAAGCTAGCAAGATCTTATTTCAACAAAGTTCTAGGTCAAATCAGTAAAACCTGTCCTAAAAAGTAATTCAAAGAACCAATAAAAGCAGAGAGTCTGATGAGATGTTCTTTTCAATAGTTTAAACAAAATTACATTGGCCTCCTCAGAATATTTTACTCAATGTAATACGGTGGTTAAAGACATGAGCAGCTTATTTTAACTTGTATCTTCCTCTGGGGAGTATTTGTTTTTGTGTTGAGGTTGATTTGTCATGCTGGGTCTATGTATGCAAATAACACATTTGAGAAAAACTTAAGGCACAATGTTGGTAAACAGATTTCAAAGCTGATGGAGCAGTGGGATTGTTTAAATGCCCTATGACACCTGTATTGACACACAAGTGTGATCTTGTATTTTCTGATTGTTTCCAGAGTTCACTGTGCAGAAGCTGGGAAAGCATTTGGGGGTTTGACATGCAGGCATGTGCGACATGCAACTATCCCACCTTGCAAAGCAATAACCCAACTAGCTCTTCCTACTCAATCTTGTTGAAAATAGAAGACTGAGATTAAAGGTGAACAAAATAAGAGAAAGCTGAATCAAGAACTGTCACTTGCTACTACCTTTACCCTCTAGTTCTATATTTAGTGCAACAATGAATATAGAAAGCCTTCATTGCACAAACTGAGGAATAGTGCTACCAAAGGCGTCAGTCATTCTTTCTTAAATCTGGTGTAAGTGTAGGGAGAATCAGGTCATTATACTTACCGTGCACTTACACTGGGTTAACCTTGTTATTCTTGGCTATATGGTATAATGGCCATCTTTCTTAATGATAAGCTATTAAAAGACTACAGTTCTTCACCATAGAAACATAGAATAGTTAGGGTTGGAAAGGATGTCAAGATCATCCAGTTCCAACCCCCCTGCCATGGCCAGGGACACCTCACACTAAACCACGTCATCCAAGGCTCTGTCCAGACTGGACCTTAATACCACCAGGGATGGAGCATTCACGACTTCCCTGGGCAACCCATTCCACTGCCTCACCACCCTTAAAGTAGAGGACTTCTTCCTTATATCTAGCCCGAACTTCGTGTGTTTAAGTTTTAGCCCATTACCCCTTCTCCTATCACTACAGTCTCTGGTGAAGAGTCCCTCCCCAGCATCCCTATAGGCCCCCTTCAGATACTGGAAGGCTGCTATGAGGTCTCCACGCAGCCTTCTCTTCTCCAGCCTGAACAGCCCCAACTTTCTCCTCCTGTCTTCATGTGAGAGGTATGAAATGCAGTACTTCACCATGATACTGTAAGATTTGTTTTGCACTGCAGATAGAAGAAGAATCTCCCATAGGATTTCTTTCAGAGTATGTGCTGTTTGTACAAATCTGCAGCCCTACAACTACTAGGCTTAAGATGCAATTAAATGAGTTTTTTATACTGCTTCTTCTGTTCTAAAGAGCATTCAAACTTAAAACAAGCAAAGAGGAAGTAGTTAAACAAACTAGCTCTCCAAAAGTTATAATTTAGAAGTTTCTCTTCAGAAAAAAAAAAAAAAAAAAAAAAAAAAGTATGAATTCTGGCTGAAGAGAACCTACAATGCAAAAAAAACAAATTAATAATATGCCACTGCAATTCAGACTAAACTTAGCTTCTAAGCCTATACATATGTCTTCAGCAAGAAGAGATACTCCCCAGTTCTTCAGTTCCGAGTGATTTCTGCTAGACAAGGCTTCAAAGTATCAAGTCCTCTGTTAAATTTTCATTACCTATATAGTCAGTCAAAACTCCCACTGAATACACTATGGGCTTCATCCAGATTCTTTCCAATCCTGTGGTAAGTTCCTCGCTGTGTGAATATCACCCCCAGGTTTTGTAAGAAATATTTCATTACATGACAACTTGTACATTTAAGGGGAAACAATTTTTGCTCAAAAATTACTTATGTGAGTCTCTGAGCTAACACGGCTCCAACCAGGCTGACTCAACAAATAAGTAAAAAGCCCCAAAATAGCTGCTCTGCCTTCCTGCAGTCTGGAAGCAGGTGACTCTCCAGGTGATGGCTGCATCCAGCTCCCCAAGTCCCCTGGCTATGGCAGTGGCATCTACACAGGGAGCATGGTGGCCAAAGCCCAGGAGGTGACTGAGCAGGACTGGTTAATGAAAAGCACTAACCACCCGGGCTCCTGGCAGGCTTGTTAAACACTCCTATTTGCATGCAGAGATGAAAGCCCAGCACTGCACAATACCTCTAATTGTTTTCTTTTTACATCTCTTAAACACACAAGAAATTAAACTGCAGGGTTATATATTACAAGGTATTATAGTGTATAAATGTGAAAGAGTGGTCATTATACACATACGTCTACTGTAGCTCTTACATTCAGCGCATAAGGAATATTCACACTAAACCCTATTTTTTTCAGCAGCATGTACTTCAAGTCCCAGTTAAACAAACAGTCATGGATACAGAACCATATGAAGCAACTTCTATTCTTAGAGCCTGTCATGACAGCAAACGCAACCACATTTTACTGGATAAAATACTTGAAGTATTTCCAGTGTCTTAACATGATGTATTGGCTAACATTTTTTGTGGGTTGGGCTGTTTTTTTCTGTCAAAACTCTATTTCGGTTTGTTTTGTTGGGTTTTTTTTTTTGTTTTTGTGAAAAACCTGTCAAACCTGCCTGGATATTCAGGCAAAATAGAATGGTAGCTATTTTTATGTTGCAGGATCTTTACCACTGGTGATTAGTTAGAGAATAAATTAGTTTAAATTACAGGATTTTGGGGAAAAAGCCTGCTATGGATTTTATAAATAAACTCCCATTTGCTTTTGTAGAAGTTATACAAGCAGGACAAAGGAAAAATACTTGGCAGAATTAGCAATATTAAAACCGTAAACGGATTTTTTTTTGGTTGCTGCTACAAGGAGGAGTGTTAATATAGACTTGTCTCCCTGGAGTGACTTGTCTCAAATGGCAAGTCACCCGTTGTTTGCCATCTTCACAGCAATCCTCCAAACAATTGAATAACACAAAGAATTATGGTTGCTGGGAGAGTCAATAATAAACTATTGGATAGAAAAAGTGGCAAGAATTATTCTTGGTAAACGAATGTACTTGAGAAGGAATAATTCATGTCATTATTTATGTTGTCTTTGGTAATGGCTAGAAAATACATGAGGAAGAAAATAATTAATTATCTTAATTGGGAAATAGTCATGATATCAGCAGAAGTTTCCAAGCACTTTTCCTAGAATGGTTAGCTCATGCCCAGCTTTTAATTTGTATTTTGGTGTTTACTGTTGTTGCAAGGGATCTGAGGACATGTTACTGCTTGGTATCTGGCTGTGGGGGCTTAGGGCCAGCTTTATTAGTGGGCTGTTAGCTCTTGCATTGATAAACAGGGAGAAACTTCAGTGGAAACCTGTCTGCTTCCTCTGGAAGGGCTCTTAAACTCAGTCTTGCCTGTTGTTCTCTCAGGTATTTTGCAAGTGGCTCCTTGATTCTCTGATCTGATCTGTTGATTTGCTATCATGACTTGATCTCAGACCTGCCTCACCATAGACAACTTTTTCCCAAATTAAAGATTTCTTCTTTCACTGGGTTGGGTGGATGATCACAGGCCCAGTTTCCAAACCTCTTGTTTCCTTATATTTGGTAGTCTGGCTTTAGATAGTTCTGGGCAGTCTCACTTTAATCACTCCAGAGTAAGATACACCATTAATGATAAATTTTAAAAGGCAGGACTGTGAGGCCTATCAAAACACAGAGGAAGGGTTCTTCTGGGACAGGAATTTTGGTGCAAATTGCATTTTGATTAGGAGAAAATCATGGCAGAGTGTTTATTAAAGAGAAAATCTTGTTTATTCATATCTTGGCAGACGGTAGCATTCACACGAGCAATCAAATCTCTCAAACATTCAGGACAGCTTCTATCTCACCAGCTGCAAGGGGAGCCTATTGCCTGGGTCCCCACAATGTCTTTTTCAGCTTGACTGGGGCATGTATGCATTTAAAATCTTAATTTTGTATGCATTTAATATCTTTAATACATACAAAAGACTTTCCTACATGAAAGTAAACTCTAACTGAATCCCAGCAGGAGACAGTACACCATTTCTGCAGGAACAGTTTATACTGGCTGTTCACAGACGTCTTATCTCTGCCCAGCTTGGTCTTTCCTGAACCAGGAACCACACCAGGGTGTCTGGAGGGAAAGAACAGTCTCTCTTCCTAGGAGAGCACCACCTTCAAGCATACAGTGTGGGCTGGACACAGCAGGAGCTGCCTGAAAGAACATTTAGGGCTGTCTGAAATTTGCATCCATAGCAACCAGTCAAAGTTGTGCCAGTTCAGTCAATCAGCAGGTCAAAGCTGGTCCTATGTCTCACAATGGTCCATTGGCTCATCCCTTTAGATGACAAGCTGCTGGACTATCCAGGGAATTTATGAGTTAAGTGCATGGGTGTGAAATGCAAATACATCACAATTAGAGCTAAAGAACTAACTTTATTTTCCTCCTTATGACTCATTTTCCTGGGTTAAGCAGCAGCAGTCATTTTTCTCCTTCTTAGTAGCTGGTGCAGTGCTGTGGTTTTGACTTTCAGCCTGGGAACAATGCTGGCAACACCGATGTGTTCAGTTGCTGCTCAGTAACGCTTAGTCTGACCAAGGACTTTCTGAGTCTCATACTCTGCCAGGGAGGAGGAGAAGCCAGGAGGAAGCAGAGACAGGACACCTGACCCAAACTGTCCAAAGGGGTATTCCATACCACAGCACACCATGCCCACTATATAAACTGGGGGCAGTTACCCAGAAGTGTTAGATCACTGCTGAGTCGGTCTGGGTATCGGTCAGTGGTGGTGAGCGATTGTATTCTCTTCCCTTGCTATTTCCCTTATTATTATTATTATTGGTGGTAGCAGCAGTGGTTTGTGTTATACCTTAGTTACTGGGCTGTTCTTACCTCAACCTGTGGGAGTTACATTCTTCCATGAGCAGGGGTAGAGAGGGGGAGAGTGAGCGAACGGCTGCGTTGTTCTTGTTGCTGGTTAGACTTAAACCATGACAGTTCTTTTAACTTAAGTGCCATAGCTTGTGCTGCACTTTTACCGTAAGATGCATTTACTTTCAGACAGAAATGGGAGTACCGCAGTGAGGGTACCACCTGATTCCTGAAAACTCATTCTATGCATGAAAATGCAATTTGGAAAACAGGTCATAAGTGTTATATATTGCATATATATTTTGCACTGTTGAAGGCTGGCAGACCTGTATTCTCTGTATCCTCTCTTCTGCAGCATGTGAAACAAGAAAGTATCTTCAAGTGAAATGAGTATGTATTCTTTTTTATTTCATTCATGTAAATCCATGTCTGGCAAGGGCAGAGGCTGGATCCAGCATGTCACAATTATTTATTTGGCTGTTGGGAGTGTTGTCTAATCATCAGACCAAGAGACCATGGTGTTGTGTGTGTGCATCTGTGTCAGATGTAAGACAAAGGGAGATGCAATACACATTGGGTAAAAGTGATTTCTTAGGTATGGTTTAGCATCATGTAAACATGACTGAGTTGGCCCAGTTTCCCAGCATATGGCTGAAAATAAATGTGGCTGTATATATCCCCACAAATACCCAGAAGATGCCGTCATGGTCTACAGAGCTGGAACAAGATATAGAGCTACAACGAAGTGAGTGAGTTGTGGGAAGGGTTTCGACTCCTTTTGCCAAAGAAGTATTTCAGTACCAGAAAGAGACCTATTATAACCACATTAATGGTTTTCCTGACAAAGATCTTGAGCATGATAAAACAAAGAAGAATTTCCTGTCCAAGAGAAACTTTTAGGTATCTGAATGCCAAGTGATCGGTTTCTTTTCTGGCACTTGTATTAAGAAACATAAGAAATACTTTACAAAGTGTCTTGGTAAGAGTAAGGCCGGAGTTATTTACACAAAATTAATGAATGGCAAATAGTGGCTCCTTGTGTGGAAGAAAAGATGCTTTTTAAAAATACTGTTGAGTCTAATGCTGTGCCTGAGAAGACTGATTTTTTTTTATACAGGAAATTCTACAGTTAATTTCAAAATAGTGAATTTTTTCTCTTAGAAACCAACCAATTGTTCTGAGAAAAGAGTTTAAAGAACTCTTTCTTTTTTGTGAAGTTTTCCAAATTATCTAAGGTGTTCCGTGTTCCTAAAGCTTCTGAGAAATCAATGAAAATAGTGAAAATTAAACACATCATTTATCACAAATGACATTTGGTAAACAGGAAATATTGAGGACAATTTCCAAAACATTTTAGCAATATCTGTAAATTCAAATTCAAAAAAAAAAAAAAAAAAGAAAGAAGAGGAAGCAAGCTAAGAATAACACATCTCTTACGCCCCTGAATTCTTAATTAAGGTGACTTGTTACGTTCTGGCTGTCTTTGCAGACTGTGGGTTGGATGAAATACATATTTCCTCTGGCAGTTCTTTTGTAAGCTTCTTGATGTGGAAAATGACTATACAAATAATTTAACCTTCCTGGTCTTCTCTCCCTTCCACATCACTCTAAATATTTAGTAGACAATTTGTGACAACATCAGAAAAAGATTATTACTCATGGATATGCCCTCTATTTTTTTAATCTGTTGCCTTTCTTCCAAACTCTCACTAACAATGGGAGTTTATGTTAGCAACATAGAATCATAGAATTGTCAGCGTTGGAAAGGACCTTAAGATCATCTAGCTCTAACCCCTCTGCCATGGGCAGGGATATATTTTCTGTGTTGCACTCTTGCCTCCAACTCTGATTTGTTTTAACAGACTGAAGCCTGTTTGGACAAGCATTGTTTAGCCTATAGTTACTATGAAATTACTTGAGGAAATAGTTAATAAAAACTGAGTATTTTTTACAGAAGTACATGTCAGAATTTATAATAAATCTTAAGTAAATTTCCCCCTTAAGTGCATGCAAGGTTTTAACCTCCATTGAAATCATACCTTATTATTGCATAGATTTCAGGCTTCAGGATTTTTTTTTTTTTTAAATCAGGGTGGGCGAGATTTATTCCATAAGAAGTATCTCCCATAAAATACAGAATTTTTACATATGGAATATTACGCTGAAAAAAGGAACAGTGCTCTTTATTTAACATTGTTGGGCATCTGTTGAAAAAGAAATGGAAAAAGCTGGTTATGAGTCAGTGTGTAGGCTGTTTAATATCTTTAAAAGGATTTAGCAAAACCATAAGGCAAATAAAGAGCAATTTGAGATGACATTTTAGCATCTTTCAACCATGAAAGGGAAAAAGACAAAGGTCATGTTTTGAGAAAATATGTCTCTAATTTTCATAGAAATTTCCATGCATAGAATTTGATGTCATAAATCTACTACACCTCATTGATGCTGTGGTTTTCATTAGGTGTTAAAACACTACTTATAGTCAAGTACAACCATTTCTGTACTAGCTTTCCAGATAAGCTTTTTATAAGCTGGTTGTTCTGAGAGTAAATTTAGAAGATGTTTATTTGAAACACATGAACACAGTGCCACAGTGAAATTCAGACCTGACAAGTCCATTGTAGGGAATCAGGAAATTATTCCTGCATTAGTTTACACTGGCAGACAATAGATAACAAAATATTACCCAAAACAGAACGAAATGAAAACCTTATTTGGAAAATCTATGTTTTGTGCAAAGTAAATCTTTCAGTCAAGTCAGGTACCAAGCTGAGAGGAGTTTTAATGAACTTTCAGTTCTGTCCTGATCTTCCTTGTTTTTCACATTGGAAAATTCCCATTGAAATCGTAAGGGATATTTGTCATTAAAGGATTTGTAGGGCTTGTGTTGGGACATTTTGGGAGAATAAAGATGATGACTAGGGAATATGAAGTGTATGCATTTAGTATGATAAAGGAGCTCTTAGCTTAAAAGTCTTTATTTTAACAATTTCTCACTCAGATTTCAGAAATACTCAAACTGTCTGTGGCATAAACTGGGATGTTATTCTTCAGGAACTGCTTAGATCTGAAAGCAGAAAATTTAATCTAACCTCAAATTTATTGTCTGAACACCTTAGTGCTGGCAATCTGACCTTCTGCACCTCATTCTAAGGAGAATATTAACTAACTTGGTAACATCTGCCAAATGATTTGAAGATGAAAAGTGCTATGCAATGCTAGATGCTTATATTATTAGATTATTGTTGATAAAATTGATTTTTAGGGGAAAAAGTGAATTAGGAGGAAAGTGTTATGATTTAGTGATGAAAGTAAAGGAATTAGTGCAATTCTTTTTGAATTATTATTAACTATTGAAGTAATATCTTATTGTATTTCCCAATATGATTGTACAGGGTATGTTTTTAATGTCCATCTGGTTTTACGTCACTGTCACTCAAATGACTTACTACTACTATTTGTGTCATTGTGGTGCTGTGTCTTAATGCTGTAACAGGATCCCACTGTCAGACACTCTGCAAGTGAAGGTTTTTTGTGACCCAAGAAACTTACATGTGAATATTTGAATGGCCATAAAATGGGAGACATTGGAGAGATGCAGATGAAACCAAAACAAAGGCAGCCTTGGTCTATATGCTAGATGTAGTTTATCAAAATAGCTACTCATTTCATCTGAGTTTAGGGTTTTGTTTTGTGGAGGTTGACACATGACCTAGTCACCTCGACTCCTTTTTTAGATCTGTGGGAGAACTCTTGACTGGCAGCTAAACTGACCTGGTTTAAAAGTTGGCTTAAAAATGAATCATATCATGCCCTTGAAATGCTTTTTCTTTCATCAAGTCCAAAGGGAGTCCAGCTCTGTGTCTAGCCAATGTCAAAACATCTTACAATCATCTGATTACAAGACAGTCTGGAGGAAGACTGGAAGAGAGTTAATGCAGTAGTCCCAAGAATGTTTAGATGGTCTGGAATGATTCTTCATTTGCACTACTGCAAATTGAATCAAACTGAGGCTGATTATACACAAGAACCATAAAACTGAACAGTGACTCCATAGCATAGATCTAGGGCTCTGACTTTATTACATATGTTAAGCCTGTGTTGCCAGAATAGCTTTGATGGAAACGATTCACAAAAGATATACAACTAGTGTATTTATCCTGAGAACTAGCAAGTGCCCTTTAAGACACTGCAAAAACCCAACTGACATTTTTTATGGTTTTGTTTCCTCACAGTTTGTTTTAAAGATTTTCCAGGAAAACAGAACTATCCCAAAGTGTAAGCCTAAGCTGTTGGTGGCTATAGGTTCACGAGACGGATATCTTACCAGAAGATGTTTTGATATTCCTACCTACTTTCAGGACATTCCAGTTCTAATTTCAGATTGTGCTGGCCTTACCCCATCAGATACGATGAGAAATTTGCTTCCATGGCAAATCCAGCTGCTGTGATCTACTTCATAGACATTACCTTGCTTTTCTGTATATATCAGTGTTTCCTGTTTTGTTGGTTCTTTGAATGAAAATTGCCAGTAAGCCATGACAGATGAGTAATGCCACCAGCAGCCAGAAGGTTGAGAAAGAGAATGGTGATGTTCCTGCTGCTGACAGCCTTTTGGTATTTTCTTGTTCACTAGAAGTGCTTGAGTTGCTGTTTCAGGATCTAAGGATTTTCTGATACAAATCTCAGGAGTTTTCAAAAGGAGTTTCATTAGAGTTGAATGCCTTTGATTCTCCTGCATTTACCACTGATTTGTCACAGGAGAGTTAAAAGAAGTTAAAGCTTTTGAGCAGTACTGAATATTGCAGCATTTGCTATGATGATGATTCAAGGAATGGTGTGTGCATTACCTCCTCCCTTGAATCAGGAGTAATGTCCTTGTGGCTTGGTGGCAAATTGTTACTGCAGTTTGACTCCCTCTCAGTTGGTTACTCTCCATCTTTTGCCTTTTCTATGTGGCTGGCATCAGCTTTAGATTATGCTGAAACAGATGATAGGAAGGACTCAACAAGTGGTCATCTTTCAAAAATTCTTTGTATCTACTCATAAATCAGCCTTTCTAAGGCCAATACATTCATTCAAAGCATGCAAAAACAGAGTTACTCTGATAAAACAGAAAAAACCAGAGTGCTCCTGTCATGTAGGAGAGGAAGTCGGAAAATCTGTTTTAGAACATTTAACTTTAAGGTTTCCGGAGAAGGGACGATTCTTCATGTCACTGTTTGACTTTCTGTTCAAGATTTACAGCCCTGAGAGACTTACGCATCCTCAGCATGACTATTTAGAGGTGCTTGTTGAAACTCTTCTGCTGTACTCAGTATGAAAAGGTGTACATCCTAAGCATCGTTTTCCTTGCAGTAAAAGAGAGTCATCTATAAAACTAATAGTCTAAAGAAAGAACATGGAGTAAGAGAACATTGAGCTGAGCTTTTTTATTAACACTTTTCCAAATGAATATAATCAGGCTGGCATGGATGTTATCCTGTTGAGCACAACAACCAAGACAAAGTTAACACATGCCACTTCCTAGTGCTTGGCAAGCAAGATTTCTGCTGAAATCTTGCAAAAAAATGTAGCTCATAATGTGAATTTCCTAAGCCAATTCTTTTCTCTCAGGAAAAGTAGGACACACAAAGTAGTGCATTATTTCTACGATCTGTGCATTTGTGCTGACATGGACACGGGATGAAACTAGAACTACGTCTTTGGGCTTTGTATCGTACTCAAAACAATGTGCCCCAAATGTTGACTCAACAGGTAGTGATTTATGTAATGGTATAGACACATACCTCCAGCCTCATCACAGAGTTTTGGGTCTGATCTGCCACGTAGAGTGCTGGCTACCACATATAAAATGCCTTCAATGGAGGATTGAGAAGTTCACAAGCTTGTTCCTTATTTTTCTGTTCACTTTTCTAGTCACCTTCCTACATATTCATCTACTGTCAAGATCACAGAGTTACACAGAGAAGAAACCTACACTTCAGAAACTGGTATTTCTGCATACAACGCCTGGTACAGAACATCACATGCAGGTCTAGGGTGTGCAGCCAAGGGACAACTCGCTGCAGTTTTGTTTCCCTCTTTCTACCACTTGCGTGGTCTAATGAATTGGATAACCTGCTTGGAAAACTGGCTTTTTTACTAATCCCTGGGGTGGGGTTAGTGCAGGAGACTGTTGGGAGGGCAGAGGTCTTGGCAAATGTAGAGGGAAAGGGGCAGAGCTCTGGGATCTGCTGTGGAGGGGGCATTCTCTCCACCATTTACAACTTTCAATGCAAGAGGATCATTGATCCAGAGAAGAGCATTCATAGTACAGAGCTGTACCTGACACAAAGGCTCCATTCCTGAGCTTCCCTGTGAAGACTTATTGCTGAGCCTTTGGCGCTTCATTGCAATGACTAATGCACATGCACAGCAAAAGCGAAAACACTTTCCCAGTGTGAGTGAGGTAACAGTAGAGGGCACTCACTGATTTTCAATCTTTCACCTCTCAACACACCCTGCTCACCCAGAGACCACTGTGTAATTGGAGTAGAGCTGCTCCTGGGGGAGAGGATTTATATAAGCAGATTCTCCTGGAAGGCATGCTGAGGCACATGAAGAACAACAAGGTGCTTGGTGACAGCCAGCATGGCTTCACTAAGGGGAAATCCTGCCTCACCAGTCTGGTGGCCTTCTATGATGGGGCTACAGAACTGAGGGACAGGGGTCGAGCAGTTGATGCCATCTACCTGGACTTGTGCAAAGTGTTTGACGTTATCTCACATGACATCCTTGCCTCTAGTTTGGGGAGGCATCAATTTGATAGATGGACCACTCAGTGGATAAAGAACTAGCTGGATGGCTGCACACAGAGTTCAACGGCTCAATGTCCAGATGGAGTGTAGTAATGAGTGGTGTCCCTCAGGGATCGGTGTTGGGACCGGTCTTGTTCAACATCTTTGTTGGTGACATGGACAGAGGGATTGAGTGCACCCTCAGCAAGTTTGCTGATGACACCAAGCTGGGTGGTTCTGTTGATAAGCTGGAGGGAAGGAATGCCATCCAGAGGGATCTTGGCATGCTTGTGAGGTGGGTTGATGCCAACCTGATGAAGTTTAGCTATGACAAGTGTAAGATCCTACGCCTCCTACACCTGGGTTGGAGCAATCCCAGGCACAGCTCCAGGCTGGGCAGAGAAGAGATTCAGAGCAGCCCTGCACAGAACGACTTGGGGGTATTGGTCGATAGAAAAAATGATCATGAGGCGGCTGCACTGTGCTCTTGCAGCCCAGAAAGCCAACTGTGTCCTGGGCTGCATCAAAAGGAGTGTGACAGCAGGTCGAAGGAGGTGATCCTGCCCCTCTACTCTGCTCTCCTCTCCTCTCGTGAGACCTCACTTGGAGTATTGTGTGCAGTTCTGGTGTCCTCAACATAAAAAGGACATGCAACTGT
>JAOEHY010051551.1:0-23951 GCA_025447955.1 Psilopsiagon aurifrons
ATGAGGAAGAAATTCTTTACTGTAAGGGTGGTGAGGCACTGGAATGGGTTGCCCAGGGAAGTTGTGAACACTCCATCCCTGGCGGTGTTCAAGGCCAGGTTGGACATAGCCTTGGGTGATGTGGTTTAGTGGGAGGCGTCCCTGCCTATGGGGTTGGAACTTGATGATCTTAAGGTCCTTTCCAACCCTAACTATTCTATGATTCTACGATTCTTGTGAGACAGGCCGCTGTTTCAGATCATCTGAACCTAATTTATAGGCTTTTTCTCCCTTTACTTCAATAACACAAAGGAGAGATCCTGTTTGGGACTAGGTGATGTTGCTCATTGTGGGTAGATCTTCATTGCATTTACTTATCTTTTGATACCCTTTATGCTGGTTCTGAATTGGAATAGAATTGCTCCAGTTGGAAGGCATTTCAAATTACCCATGACTCAAATACACTGTATTTCTTGAATCAAGGCACCAGGATGATACATTGGCTTTTGGGGCTCTTTGGAAGCAAAATTCCAGGTGGATGGCCTTTGAGTCCATTTTTATTTTATCATTTGAAAGTTATGATTGCTGTTCTTTCAACAGTTCATTTTACTGTTCAACTTTTGATCTCAGCATATGTTGTACACAGCATGAGACAAACACAATGATAAAAAGAGATTGTAGTCTTTCCATCTGCCTGAATGATTTACTAGAGGTTGAATGGTTCAAAAAACTCATTTTATACATACACTCAGGAATTATAATAAGATTTTAGAGCAGTCATAGGAAAAATCACTGTTGAATTGTATTAGTTTATTGCTACTTGCTTAATATAAGTTTCTAAGCAATCTCGTTTTATTTCCTTGTCAACTATGATGTCTTGGGCAACTTTGAAAAGTGTCCATTTTATTAGCTACTCACAGGAAATATTTGCAGACCTACCTTTAACTTGCAATTGGTATCAAACTGGAATTGTTCAGTGTCTCTGGGAGAAGAAGAAAGGAAAACCAAAAACTGTAAAACAACTTTAAAATCCCCAAATTGCCTCCGTTATTAAAAAGTTGTTTACTGAAGAACAGTAAAATCGTATTTCTACAAAGCAGCTGCCCCTTTTATCTGAAAACTGATAGCTTGCCTGCAGTGCTTCTAAGTTTTCAGGAAAGATTCACAATTCCCGTCAGTAATTGTTGGATCACATAGAACATGAGTTATTGAATCAAATTTTTTGGTAAACTAAATTCCTCTCTATGAATTTGGTCGGGATTTTTTTAAGAGGAAAATTTGCATATAGTTGAAATATAATTCTTATAAACAGGAAGGATTATTATTAGTCCTACATCTGAAGACCTTGTCTGCTCTCTGCTGAGACAAATCACCCAATGAAATTTGATTTCAGTTGGAACTAGATGAGGATAAGGTCTTTTCCAGGTCAAACCATTCCATGATTCTATGAAAGTAGTGCAACTTTCTAAATATCTAACTAGTTATTAAGAAAGCTCAATGTAGACAAGAAAGTGGTTTTCATGGAACACTTACTTAAAAATAAATGGTGAATTAAGATCTGCATTATACTCCTGATTAATCTTCCAGCACTTTGATTCCAAGTATAAGGGAAGGATAGGCGAATGAGCAGAATCCTGATCACTGAATCAAGACTAAAAAAATCAACTAATTTACTTAGCACAGTATTTGTGACAGAAATAATGGATATTACTTACTTAATAATAAAAACCCACAATGCTACAAGCCAAGAGCTCTTCATTTTACTGTAAGGGTGGTGAGGCACTGGAATTTGTTGCCAAGAGAAGTTGTGAATGCTCCATCCCTGGCAGCGTTCAAGGCTGGATTTGACAGAGCCTTGGGTGGTATGGTTTAGTGGGAGGTGTCCCTGCCCATTGCGGAGGGGTTGGAACTAGATGATCTTAACGTCCCTTCCAACCCTAACTATTCTATGATTCTATGATTCTATGATTTTAAAAGCTCCCCAAGTAACCTCTGGATTAAAAGATGTTCAGGTTACTGGGTTACAAGCCCAAGCACATTATGCTTGATTTAGCAGGATGGTACAAATTAGATATAATTAGGATTATTAATTTTCTCTAGTGATTGCAGCTGGCAATCATCTAGTAGAAGTTAATAAAACAGATTATAATTTCAAGTGAAAACTTTAGTAACACTATCCTCGACACTTCCCCTAAGGCCGGTATCACACCTAATATTTCACTTTCTTTTTCGTTTTCACCCAGCATCAATTATTTCTTCCTACCTTTTTATCTGTCCACTTGGCTCTGTTCCTCTCTCCCCTTCCAATCCTTTTAGTTCTGCTCAGGTTGTTTTGTTTTCTTAAGTGGACAGATGTGCCTGTGCTTTTTTGAGATAAGAACAGTCTAATAAATAAAGTAAAATATAGTAATAATAGAAAAAATACCAACAATAGCTTATAATAATAATAATAGGAAAGAACAAGAGAATAAAAGAAAGCTCAGAAAACACAAGTGATGAGCAAGTGATCCACCTGTTGACCAATACCCAGCCTGAGCAGGAATCAGTCCCTAGCAAGTAACTCCGCCCAGTTTATATAGTGGGCATGACATGCTGTGGTATGGAATACCCCTTTGTCTAGTTTGGATCAGTTGTCTTGTCTCTGCTTCCTCCTGGTTTCTTGTGCCCCTCTTCACTGGCAGAGCATGAGAGACTGAGAAATCCTTGATTGGGGTAAGTGCTGCTCAGCAGCAACTAAGATATTGGTGTGGTATTTGTCTTATGTTTCATAAGATTTCCTACAAGCAAGGACAATCTTTAGCACACGCATGATCCTTTTAGACGTTTCCTTAACAAATTATGCTAATTAACAAGCTAATGGCTTGTGATTAGGGGTATTGACACAAAGCATAGAAAGAAAAAATCTAATATTTGAAAAGAAACAATACATAAATCCATAAGATACTTCTTGCAAGATACCTTGCACTACAGTTTAAACTTTTAAGCTCTCCTGTATGTCTGGAAGGCAAAATTACTGGCAGGGTGAAGAGCTTTGCCGTCGCTGTTTACAGATGTTAGAAACAGGATGCTTGGCAAGCCTCTTATTTTCAGGAGCTGGCTTGAGCCGAAGTGTTATGAAGCCAAAAATGAGACTCCTTCAGATGAGACAGCAGTAATACTGTTCCCAGGGTTCACACACACAAAAAAATTGCTTCCTCTGAGGTGTTTATGCACCCTTTAAGTGGTAGAAAATGAGAGCTGCAGTCCTTTTATAAATGTACAGAAAAACATTCAACTTTATGTCAGGAATAAGCTGAATGAGAACCAATTGCAAAAGAGGCACTGCTTGAGCACTAAAAAGGCCAGCCATCTTCAGCTTACAGCAGCACCCAAAGGTGAGACAGCACCAGAGCTCGTCAGAGGAAGTAAGAAAGCATCCACAGAAGCCTGGTATAGGCTAACATCTTAAAGATGCATGGGTTCATAGGGGACAGTTATTATAGGTATACAAAGACAGCAGTATCTTCAGACAAGGCCAGGATGGATGGGGCTTTGAGCAGCCTGTCTAGTAGAATGAGTCCCTGCCCATGGCAGGGTGTTGGAACTGACTGAGCTTTAAGCTTTTTCCAACCCAAACCATTCTGTGATTCTATGATCAAGACAAACTCAGCTGGGGAGAAGAAAACATCCTGAATGGATACTGCATTGTTACATTTGCCTTTTTTATAACACTATCAATCCTATCTATCACAGCTACTAACATAACCCTATCTTCTCTTTGAAAGAGAGCAGGATTCAGCTCTGAGTCTGTTATCAAAGCCTCTAAGATCATTTGATAATTTCTTTTTATGGAAAACACACTGTAAAATAAAATTATATGTTTACATTTATTTGCTCCAGAAATGTTTTTCATTTTTAATTTTTGGAAACTAAATAAGAGATGGATGGATTCAATTTTAAGCATAAATAAAATTTTCTCTTGGGACTGACTGCTCAAGTGTAATGAAAAAGTTTTGCTAAAATTCTAGATATGTGATTTATGGGGACTTTATCCACTCCTAATGGGAAAAAGATATTAAAATATAATGAAATTTGTGAATGATTTTAAAGAGCTGATGTTTTGAATATTCAGTCCAACTTTTGTTATTTTTCATGGGTTTGTAATAAAATCTGGAAAAAAAATGTATATATATTCCATTAAAGATTGTTTTCTTTAATCTCAGGATTTGGTAAATTCAGTATCTAGGGAAAACATGATGCTAATTTACAACATTCTATTTTGGCTATATAAAATTGGAAAATTCAAGATCTTTTCTCTTTAATAGTGACTGTATTAAAAAGAGAGATCAAGAAACAGATATATCAGCAAATCCCATCTTTCTTTAGGCCCAAATCCAATTTTAGATGCCAGTTTTAAGATTACTACTGAAAGTAGAAGGACTTGCACACAGAGCAGAGCTTGATTGTGTCTCTATAAATTGTACAACACAGAGAACATATGGTTTGCGCACAAGAATATAAACACAGATGCTTAACCACATGCACTGAGGTCAGTCTCTGGCTTTTAAGGGAAACTTTCTTATTATAAAAATGTTGAAAGATAGTACAGCTTCTTTCTTCCTTTTTCTTTTTTATTTATTTTTCCCTCCTAATAAATTAGAGCTGTAAAGCTTAAATTACAAGAAAAGATGGACTTGGCCATTTCATGGCACACTCAATTACTATTAGAAGCTCCAGCCAAATCAGATACATGAATGAACAAGACATATACAAGAATCATTGCACTTGCCACTACAATGCTGGGACTGCTGGCAAAGGAACAGAGCTGTAAACTCACATCAGCAACAGCAGTCCCAGGAAATCTGGAAACGAAACTCTTAAAAGCTATAGACAAGGAATCAGAAGGCAGCAGCCGCTGACAGAAGCAGAGATTAAAAGTTGTTGATGCAGTTTCTGAATTGTTTAAGGTTATAAAAGCACCATTAACAACAAGCTCCAGCAATGTCTTACACCACCGCAGTGGGGGAAGAATTTATATTCTTTTATCCACACTGCAGAAAAGGGAGGAAAAGGAGAGAAGGGATTAACAAAATCTTTTCTACTTTACAGTTCACCTCCTTTGATAAGTACCTATTTTGATTTTAAGTCACTAACTCTCTTCAATCTTTTAACTGGTACCCAGTGGATGTCACAACCAAAGCCTTCAGACAAAGAGAGAAGCCAAGACATCAGAATGACACATGCAGGGACCAAGCAAACTTGTGCAACTAGAAGAGAGCTACATAAAAAAACATGTGAGAAGGTCAGATTAAACAATGAAGAAGATGCAACAATGTGATCTATCAATAGGAAGTAGGTGAGATTATTAAATTAATTTTCTTATTGTAGCATCATAGCTAGTGAAGAGCTAAACATTGTATATCCAGCATCATAGTCTCCGATCTTGAAAGACATTGCCCTTGTTATTGTCATGTTATTACTGTAAATTTTGTTCATAAATGGCTTAGAGAAAGCAGTTCCAGATGTTGAACCTTCTTCAAAGCTTCTTGTAAGATCTTTTAGTTTTCTTCTGGTTTCCTATCTGCAAGCTGAATCAGCTCAATCTTAAGGTGCTTATCTTGCGAGTTGATAGACTGAAGCCATTATATAATACATTGCCAAAAGACCTTCAGCTAGGAGACGCATGGGAAACTGGATGGATGTTAAGGTTCTGTTTTATGCACTGAAATGATATTTTTTATACAATTCATGTTTAATCTGAAAGTATATTGAGGAGCCAGAAGTCAAGAAAAAACCTACACCATGCTCTTTCTCTGAGCCAGTGAATTTTTCATTCTTAGATATATGGTGGCTCAATTCTGACAAGCACAATAGTCAGTAGTCATTTTTATCTACCTTTCTTCATATGTGAGAACTACCTATATGAATATATTCTAAGGATACAAAAGAAGGGACAATATCTTAATGCTTTGACTTCTATTCAGTGCTCTAACCACTTCTGGGGGACAAAGGTGCTGTTTTTAAATGGATAAAAGGGTACATGAAACTCTTTCAGACTCTGAGTCTTCCTAACACAAGGGCAGCTAAACTAGAGAGAGCTTCAGGGTTACTACAAGGAAGGTGGAGACTCCCTTCTTACAAGGGGTCTCAGAAAAGACAAGGGGTAATCATAGTCATAGAACCACAGAATGGTGTGGGTTGAAAGGGACCTTACAGATCATCTAGTTCCAGTCTCACTCCCATGGGCACAGACACCTTCCACTAGATCAGGTTGCTCAAAGCCCCATCCAAGCTGGCCTTAAATGCTTCCAGGGATGGAACAGCCACAAGTTCTCAGGGCAAGTAGTGCTAGTGTCTCACCACCCTCATAGTGCAGAATTTCTTCCTAATATCTAATCTAATTCCACACTTTTTGAGTTTAAATACATTCCCCCTTGCTCTATCCATAAATAACCTTGAAAAAGTCCCTCTCAAGATTTCTGGTAGGCCCCCTTTAGGTACTAGAAGACTGTTCTAAGGTCTCCCTGGAGCCTACTCTTCTCCAGGCTGAATATGGTACAAGGTAACGGGTAAAAATTGCTCTTTGGGAGATTCTGATTGGACATAAGAGGAAAAATGTTTACAATAACAACAATAAAACATTGGAATAATCTCCCCAGGGAAGTGCTGGATTCTCCAGTACTGGATACTTTTAAGATTCGTCTGGACAGGATGACGGTTCATCTTGTCTAGACTGTGCTTTTGAAAGAAAGGTTGAACCACATGATCCTTGAGGTCCCTTCCAACCTGGTATTTGATGATGATGATTGATATAGCTCTCTACAGCATTATGTTGCAGAGTTCAGGCACCATGTGCACTAACTGTGGCAAATCTTGTTCTCATATAGTAAACAGGAAGTTAGAGAACTGTATAAAATAAACAAGTGAAGCCTCACAGTGAATTCTGCTCACAGGCACAATAACTGATATTTAGCCTTGGGGCCATCAGCACGGGTCCCATCTTGTGAAGCTCAGGGTACCAATCAGAAATCTGCAACTTATCTAGTTACTCCAGGCTCCAGTCATACTCATGGCAACATATGTGAGCTCTGTGGGAGCGTATTTCATTAGGGCTGCCTCAAATGCTTGCTTCAGGTTGAATGTTCCACATCCATGAGCTTCTGGCCTGTGCTATTTATTGTAATGGAAGCTCAAGAGAACTGGTTGAGATACAAATCTCTATATTGCAGCCGTCCATACCATCAAGAGAGCCTTATACACTGTGCCTCAAAATCATGTTTCTTTTTGAACCTATTTTTAAGTGTGTTCTTAAGCCTTTTAAGAGCTAGCCCACAAATCATTTGAAAATCAGCAGACAGGAAGGTGCTGCTTTGTTCATAAAAACACCCCATCTCCCACTCTGCTCATCTCAAAAGAGTTGCCCTTAATAAAAGAAATATCAAAATTATGTCTGGATCCTGTAATCACCTTACATGCCAAACCCTCAGATAGCAGAAAGCAGTTTACCTTCCATAGATCTATAAAGTTTAATAAGAATTAAGGATATGGCTTGTTGGTTTTACCCCAAAATAACATGAAATTTTATATAAATAAATTTACACTATTCAAAACATAGCAGACTGTGATTTTGTTTATTTAATCTGAAACAATTTAACAAATTGACCCAAAGAAAAGTATATCAAATACTGTTGACTTGTAAGAGTCAGTTGTTAGGGTTTTTTAAAGAAACAATAAGATAGATGATGTGTTAGATTAACCTGAGCTAAGAAAATAGAGACATAGCCAAAATTATAGACAAAGACTAATATCTGTGCAAGGAAACATGCTGAAAACAAACTAAGTTTGACCTCTGCTAACGCTAGCAGCTGGGCTATACATGAGACCAACTTCGGACCTGTTCATTTTAGGAGGGCTTTTTTTTAAAACAAGTCCATTTTGTTGAACTGTTTCCTATAAATTAAGTCTTGGGTGAATTTTCTGCTCTTTTCTTTTCTTTCTGTAAGGAAACCCTTCAGGCCAATTGACTGAGAAACAAAAAGAAAGTTCATCCTATGGCCTGTTGCTGTATAAATTTTCTGCTATTTTCTGTCTATATTTTATGCTATGGCCAAAACCGCTGAAACAGTGAATTATCACATTTCCTGTGGATTCCTGTCTTGCATCAAAATTTTCTCAGCCAACTACTTCAATCTGATTTTTCCCTTTCAAAGATACAATTTTATGGACATAATGTCTCAAGGTTAGGGTTGTTTTTCAGTGTTGCACTCTGCTCTCAACAGCTTGCTGCCACATTGGGCTGCAGTTTACTGTCACTTTGGAGTTGCCATGCTGTAAAGTGCAACAGGGAAGTATTTTTCTCTAGGGTATTTTGTAGTTTTTTGTGGCTGGGGTCAATGTATCGTCATGAGGGAGGGGCGCAATAAATCACAACCAGAGATGAACAGGCAGGGATGAAAGTCTCTTAAAATGGTCATTTCTCCAGAGAACACACGTGTGCTATTGCACCCTGGTAGACCTCGGAGAAACACAGCAATCAAAATGTCAGTGAGGGAGAAATAGTTTTTATAAGATCAATAAAAAATGAGGATCCGGATTTTATCTGGCAGGGGAGATGCTGGTGAGGATTGAGCTGTAGTAGTAAAACAGAAGCACTCATCTGAGATGCTTCCTCAGGTTGTGTCTCCCTTCAAAAACCTCTATGTAAGACACAGGTATTTGCATGCACATTTGAATTAATTCTTGAAATCTGATCAAGAAATCTCCATCTGAGAGTGGACAGCTTATTTCCAGAGATTAACCTAGATCTCATACAAATCAAATATAATGTATTGTAATATAAAATTTTGCAAACCTCAAAATTCTTTTAAAAATTATCTCCTTTTTTTTTAATATCTTTACAACAGTTCTTGTGTTGTTCTGTAACTGAGCTGAGTTCGGTTACATCATGTTCAAATGAACATCCAGAGCTCATGCATAATATGGTATTTATGAGCTTTCCATACAACACTCACATCTCATGATTTTTCTGGAGGCTGTGAAATACCTATAATCTAAGCAGGTGCTCTTAATGTGATGCAACATTGACACATGACAAATAAGAATACCTTATTAAAAATATGAAAAGATATTGCTACATAAATGGGATGAAGAAATGCACTAATTTATTTCTTTTGGAAAATAATCAAGCCAGTGTCCATGACTGTTCCTTTATGCATGGAGCATGTGTAAGGCAGGGACCTCTATCCTTGATATTGTGTATGAGCAAGCTATTTTTAATTGTATAGTTTAATATTTGTCTAGCACCATTCATCTTCTTCCAGAATACTTTTACAGCTAGAATAAAAGACACATGAGATTGGGTTTTGTTGGCATGAATATTTAGGACTCATGGATTATACTTCCTGTGCTGAACAGCCAGGACAAACAATTTCCCCGATCAGGGTTTTTATGACTCCACTAAAATTAATAATAACACTTCACTTCTTTGCAAAATGACAACTAGGCAATGAAAAGACATGAAGTCTAATATCTAGGTTATTTTTTATTCAATTCAAATTTCTTCCTCCCTTGGTACCTAAGCATCCTTAAATTCCTTTAAAGAACAGAATGTGGAACAGAGATGAAAAGTGTCAGCTGAAACTTCAAGAAGTCCACAGAGAGGCAAAACACTTTTGACTTGAACATGATTTTTTTTAATCTATCTAAATTACATCAGTGAGCAAGAATTTAGGTTTAGATGGAATCTCTGACACTACAGGTTTCTTCACCCCTATGGGTTACAGTTTCTTTTATACTGGAAGTTTCTCTTTAGGAAAATATTTTGTCCTCATTACTCAGAGGTAAGATGATTCCTGATCACTTACTCTGCTTCCCAAAGGAGTCTGCCTTTATTCAGTAATTGGGTAGTTGGTCGCTGTATGGTTTCTAGCATTTATTTTTTTTTAATTGCAGTCAATACCTCTTTGAGATATTAAAAATTAAATCCAAAATGTAGCATTATATGCTTAATGAAAGAAAATGGTGGTATGTGGTTAAAGCACCTCAATTTACTTCTGAAGATATGAAGAAAGCAGTCTGACTCTCATCTGACAGTCGTAAGAGTCATCTGGAGTCTATTTCACTTCAGTAATTTTCAGCTTACACCGAACTATGGCATAGCAGTCAGAAAGGTTCCTGAATTATCAGACTTCACAAACTTTAGCTGCAGCAGCACTGAGCCAACACCACATACTCTGCACTTAGCTAGAAAGCACAAGGAACTGCTGCGTCTCTTGACCTAACAAGTCCAGTGAGCATGAAGTTTTGATTGTGGACAGGAAAAATCTGTACTGATTGCCATTTTCACAAATTACATTTAAGCACCTTGCATATTAAAAAAGTAGCACTTTCAAACTGTTAACTCCTCTTTCATGTGGTGATAAAAACCCCCTCTTAAATTACAGATATAGGACTCTTACAGCTACTGTTAAAAACCCAAACCAAACCAAAACACATCTTGCTAGCTCAGTTGAAAGTGTTTTAGAGAAGGGCAAGTTCTGCATCATCCTGTTCATGTGAGAAAATGTATTGTCTTGGCATCAACCATTTTACAACTCGATACAAAAATAGTTTTGTTAAAATGTTTTAAATGTCACTGTGCCTTCTGTTTCTCCTTTATTCTTCACATTCAAAGCTTCTAAAGCAGCTATTATCTGAGTTTATGGGCTTTAATTACCTATCTCATATGCCTAAATGAGTTTTGAGATACTGACTACTTAATCACCTGCTCCACAGTAGTTTTTAACTGTTTTTGTTTTGTTTATTGCCTGTTGTGCGCAGGCTTCCTTTTTGTTATGTTTCCATATTCTGTATAAGTATCTGAACCCATTATGGAGTGTTACAAACATGTATCTTTTCCAAAGCATAGGCTTGAATACAAAATAGTATTCTTTAAGTTCTCCCTATTTTACATTAAATTTGGGTACTGGTGTCTGAAATACATTTACCCTATCATGAGTTTGCAGAGGCATGAATGGTACCTACTGCTTTTTAAATGTGCCTGTTCCCCATTCAGAAATTCTTTTTTAATTATGTTTTTATCTTGACACTGTACCCAAACAGAAATGGACATATTACAAGGTTTTTAAAATCCTGTCAGCATCCTCCTACCTATAAAAACTCCATGGCTGATCCCTGCTCTGAGAAATGAGTCAGATAAAATTTAATTTAATAGGGAATATCCCTTAAGGTCTCATTCCCTGAAACTCCCACTCCACTCCATTTTTCATACTCAAATCACAGAAATATTTCAAATCACCTTTCTTTTTTTTTTTTTTTTTTAGTGATCTGCAGCTCTTTTATAAACTTCACATTTAAAATCCTGTCATACATAATGCTGAGAATTACATTATTTTCATTCTTTTCACCAGATGCATTGACTCATCATGTCCTGTTTCATTTGTTACAGTTCAGTATGAGAGTATATGCACTTCAACAAAATCAGTAGCTGTGGTTAGACTTTTAACTCTCCATTTCTCCTTTAAGAACCTAATTCTGAAAGCTGATTAATTTTTCAAGATTCCTGAAATCCCTCATTTGATTCAGAGCATGTGCATACATCTGAATATATGGGAAATCAGTTACCATAAATGTAATCTACTTACCTGATATATTTTTTCCCTTGCTGGGTTTTTTATTTCATTGTGGCTTTTATTTCAACCCTACTAATTTAATCACACTGAAGATGGGGATATTGTGAAAGGATGCTTCTAGACTTATGCAGGCCAAATGGAACTGAAGCTCGTTAGTGACCCTGATTCTGCTATAAGAATCACAATTTAATATATACGCAACTAAATATACACTTAAGTTATGTTATGACATTCATGACTAGAAAAGGGGATTTGATCAGTTAATATGAAAACTACCAGAGTAGCCATTAATCAGATTTTGTTTCTTCTACAGATCAAATGTAAACAGTTGAGCAAGTGCAAGTTTGTGAAATGTGTTTATTATGTTATCCTTTTAACCTCATGAACTTCTTAGTGTATTTAATGTAGAATTGCATCAATCAGTCTTTTCTAGGCAACTCTCAGTGTAGATACTTGGCATTCCTGAGAAATCTCAGGAATAAAATGAGAGATCTAGTCAAAGAGGTATTTTTATTAATTTTCAGTTTCCCTGAGGGTGGTAAATCAGTGCTGTCCTACAGCAGGGTCAGCTGTACTTCCTCAGCATGGTCCCATAACTTTTCATTTACTGCTCCAAGGGCAAGGGACAGTGCAGCTGCTAACCCATTGTTTTCCAGTTCCACCTGGCTCAACAGTACTGGGAAAGAATGGTGGGTACAACTGTGGCTACAGGCAGGGCAACACTGAGCTAGATTGCCCGGTCATTGTGACTAGCAGTAGATACACAAGCTTGCACATTGAAGCGCTGAGGTGTTTAGAAAGCTCTGTCAGGAGGGAAAGAAAGAAAAGAGACCATAAATACCTTAGCAAGTTCCCCATAAAGTTGACAGAGACAAGTAGGTACCTCTTTTCTACCAGCGTCTTGCCTTCTTTCTGTCAATGTATCTGTCCAGTGGCCCAGCCCTGAAGGAAGGAATAGTTTATCTTTTTCTTTAACCATGTTCTTTAAGAAGGAGCAGAGCATGCAGACAGAGGGCAATGACTGAGCAGAGAGCATTCTTGAGTCACTTGTGATAAAAGAGACATCACATCTGGGCTTTGACCATTGAAAGGAGGAGGCAAAAAAACACAAAATGTAATCGGTTCTAAGTAAAGTTAAGTATGATGGCTTTGAAATGGGGGTGCTTGAAGGTAGTTTTAGGTCCTTAGGACCTTAGTACAAAAAGTATAAGAAAAATAAAATAGAAAAACGGAACCTGGGGATGGGCGCAGTTAAACCAGCTGATGGGTGGAGGGACGGGATGACTGCTATGTTAATGAACCCATTAAGTTGGTGTAAACATCTACTGGGGAGTATCCGGACTAGCAAATGTCCAGAATGGGAGCAGTTAAGCTACCTGATAAGTAGAGGGACAGGATGATTCCTATGTTTGTTATGTTAATTAAGCTGGTGCTTCAAAGACTGCCAGCGGTGATGAAGATTGTTGGAAGAAGTAAATGATTCTCAAAGACCACCATCACATTTTGTATGTATGCGGGAAACTTTCTGGAAAACGATGTAATTCATGTGTAGCCTCATGTACGCCCAAGTGACTATAAAAGGATGGCCTGTGAGGCAATACCGGGACGCACTTTAGGAGGAGCTATTCCCCGTGTCTCCCGGCTTCACAATAAAGAATACTGCTTGTCAACTTGAAAACTGTGGGCGAGTTTGTTCCTGGAGTTTTCTCTGAATCTCCATCTAAGTTGGAATGTTCTCACCTATGGCTTGTATACTTTTCTATATAAAAGTTTATGGTTTTTTTTTTTTTTACATGTAATATCAAAGCAGCTTCTGATTCTTCTATAAATTACTTACATTAAGACTTTTTTTGATCCTATAATGATAGGTGATTGTTTCAATGTGTACAACTAAACAGCAAGCACATTTGTACAATAAAAAGATCAGCTGCTTAGAGATTCCCCCAAACCAAAGAATAGGAGCCAGATAACTGCTGCAATCACTGATCCCATCTTGGGCTAGCCCCCTGCATTAGTGATGGCACATCAGAAACTAGAACAACCTGAAGACTTTTCTTGCTCCCCAATCTGAGGCCACAAGTGTCTCCCCCACAGAACCAGAATGACTGCTAAGCTCACTATCAAGCCTTTGGTGACACAACACTCTGACAGCTGCTACCTGTTCAGGACTTAGTGGCTTTTTCCAAGTCTATGGCAATGCATGACATCTTATAATGCTGGCGACTGCATTCTCACTGAAATCGCTGGTGACGTGCTTTCACTGTTATTCCCTATTCAGCAATATGGGATTACTTTTTTAAATTAACCTCACTATGTAGGAATGCAAGATATTTTAGGACAAATTGAGACTGAGAGACCCCTCTAAGTCTGCTTCTCTTTAGAGTTAACATACCATGAACTGCAGTGAATCAGCTCATGGGCTTCATCTTTTGCCCCCATTCACCTGGCAGGTGCTCTTCATGGTATGTGAAAAGTGATTCATTAAACTGGCTACAAAAGGCAAACCTCAGGGTAATTTTACTTGCTGTCTTTGATCTCACATTTATTTTACACCAAGTAGCAATTAGTAAATTGGTTTTATTTTATTACCTTACACACCACAGTTGTGCAAATGAGATGTTCATCTCAGTATGAAGAGCACTTTGGTTTGTTTAGTCAAGCTGGAAAGGAGATTGATGAAGATATGAAAAAAAAAATGATATAAAAGTCAAAAGAGGAAGTGGGCAGAATTTTAATGAACGAGTGGATATAAGTGTATCTATTGCAGAAAAATTGTAGATATTTGGTACTTTCCAGTAAAAGGATTATATGTATTTCCTAAATGCATATATTTTCTAAATAA
The DNA here is from genome assembly GCA_025447955.1 of Psilopsiagon aurifrons. NCBI lineage: Eukaryota > Metazoa > Chordata > Aves > Psittaciformes > Psittacidae > Psilopsiagon > Psilopsiagon aurifrons. Next base: position 14,431 of record JAOEHY010051551.1, read on the forward strand.
TATTTCCCATAATATTTCCTAAATTATTAGTAAGTTTAGTTTCCTAAATTATTAGGAAATATTAAATAAACAAACCTTTAAAATGTTTCTTAGCCAGATAAGACCATTATAATTGGCATCTGGGGCTGAAGCAAATCCCAGAGCCTTTTACCAGATGATCATCAGTAACTTGTCTCTCAGGGAAAACATACCTGAAGTGAGACAAACATAGGATAATTTTTCACAATGTGGACCGAGTCTAGTTTCAGCACTGTGGGAAATTCTGGACTAGACCGTACATTTAGGCATGAAAAATATATATACCCAAGCATCATAGGATGAATCTACATCAGGTGAATTTGTCCAAGCTCATTTTTAAATCACATACACCTGTGGCCAGAATCCTACAGCAATTTAATTATCATCAGAATGTAAATCTTTTAAACCTTCTACATAATCATCTGTGTGTTTTGAGAAATAATATAACTTTGATCTTTAACTTCTCCCCAGTACTGCTCCTGACTTTATAAACTGCTGCAATCTCTGCAATCCACTGTTTTCACTGCTATTGTATGTATAGACTCCAATGCTGCTTATGCAAATATCTGCTTTGGAAAATTGTTTTCATGTCATGAATTTGCACTAATGATACGTCTGACTCAGTTAAATAGAAACACCTTCTATGAATCACAGTATTTGATTGCAGGAGTTAAAAATTTGTCCAAAATGTGCAGAAAAGTTTCACTGTGGACATGCACCTTCTAGTCAGAAAATGGATCATGGTTTCATTAACCTGATTTGTACTGACAATAACATGACTGATATGGGTGTTAAGAAGACACCACACACCAACACAACCAGATCAGTATGCACTGACCTCTCACCCACAAAGCAGTGGAGGTAACAAGACTATGCCCTAAATATGCCATCCTCTTTTCTGTATTAACTGCTTATGATTTTTATAAATGTCATTTAATGCTGAGCTACTGTATTTTTCAGAGGCTAAATTAAGCACGATATAACCACTAGATGGCATTTGTTAGCTATAAGTGAATTCTACCAGACTAGCCGTAAAGGAGGACTAAAGGGAAGGGATATACCTACTGTCATGTTGATGGATTCAGGCGAGCAGTACTGTGATTTAGTAGTAAAAGAAAGTTAAAATTAGGGCTAAAAGTAAATCCCAAACCTTAGACACACAAAAGAGAAGAGTCTCTTATGGAATTGATAAGTACAATTAGTCCACAAGGAAAATTCCTGGCAGGAAAAAAAATATGTTTGTGCCTGACTGATGGGCAAGCAAGAAGCTTCTTACTTCAGCATGTGGAGCCACGTTCCAGCATGAGCTTCAGTGCTGCTGATGGAGTTGCTGCTGGCCAGTGCCCCAGATCGGGGCCTGGAGCCATGGCTGAGCACATGATGGTGCCCACAGTGGCAGCGGACTGCAGTTACCGCGTGGGGGTGAGCAGGATGCAGGGACCCCTGCAGCATGGGCAGCATGTGCTGAGGACACTGCCTGCCACTGATCAGATGATGCCCTATGGAGGGGCCACCATGGATGGTGCAATGAGGCAAAGACCCAACCTCAGCTGACAGATGAGCCATCACGAGATGCAGAGTGCAATAATGTTCAATGGCCCCAGTCAGCAGCAACTGCAGCAATACATGGGTCCAGTGGGCGCCCAGCAGCTGATGGCCAGCATGCACCTACAAAAACTCAATACCCAGTACCAGGGTCACCCCCTGAGTACGAGCAATGGGCCCATGGGAGCTGGTGCCCAGCAGTACAGAGTGGGGCTAAGCCAGCACCCAGGCATGCAGCACATACCCGCAGCAGCACTGACCTTGAACGCTATGGACACTGATCTCATAGATGAGGAAGTCTTGACATCCCTTGTACTGGAACCGGGGTTAGACCGGATTCAGGAGCAGCCAGAGCTATTCTTGGAACAGAAATAGTTCAACTTCATTTCAGGCTTTGTTAGCAAACAGCAACCCAGTGCAATCAGTTGTTGGGGGGCTTTGAGCTCCTCCTTGTGTCTTGGTGGGTTTGAGTTTGTTTCAACTTCCTTCTCCACCTGCCATCCTCTTCCCTTCCCCTGCCTTGCCCTACCCTGGATTCCTGACCTCCCCAAAGAGACGATCATCTGACACTGGCTTGCAATGATTGCTTTTTTTATCCTTTGTGTGGTTTTCCTGTGTGGGAGTTCCTGGGGAGGGAGAGTGTCCCCAGAAGATTTTTTATTTTCTTGGGTGATATGGTTTAGTGTGAGATGTCCCTGCCCATGGCAGGGGGGTTGGAACTTAATGATCTTAAGGTCCTTTCCAACACTATTATATGATTCTACTGCTTCTCACAGGTAAGGAGTGCTTCACTTTCCCAACACAGAAGAAGCATTCCTGCATGTTCAAGCAGCAAAAACCCCTGCCCTTCTCTCCCTTTCTCTGGGATCCTAACCTACACTCTGGGCTCTTGGTCCCAGTATTCTCCATCCAGCAGCATCTCTACCTCTGTGATCCAGAGCTCCCACCATGAACTCATGGCTCTACCAGACTTTACCTGAGGACCTGCACATCAGGAAGCAGTGCTACAAACAGCTTTCTTTCACACACAGATGTGTGGTTATCAGGGTACACTTAATTCAAGTTGTGTGACCTGAAATTTCCCATTGCTTTTTGTGCATATTCCTGATTATTGATAATATTTTTTCATGGGTTTGTTCAGAAAAATATCTCTAAGTCTAGTATTGCCCTAGAAGATAAATTTTAACTTCTTCTTAGAACTGCTGCTGATTCTTTTGGATTTGTCAGACACAGAGATAATTTAAAGATCCTTTTCAGGATTTCTGTGGCCCACATCAGTACATTTCTCTTTTAGGTGCATGACCATAAACAAGCAAGGGTAAGCCAGGACCTGCCATGCATGCATAATATCTCACTTCTCAAGGCAAAGTAGTTGCACTTCTACTGCACAACTGCTGTGCAGGATGTAGCTGATCAGCACAAACCACAATTTGTTTATTGGCTGCTCTAGGGTAATTTTTTTTCTTTAGGGAGTTGATTTGATGATTGTGATGCTTGCGCTTGGCCTAGCCTTGCTTATACTATATGTGTATTGCAGCCATGCCCATGTCCAGTACTCACTCATCCTGCCCATTGCTCTGTGCAAGTAGGGCCCTATAAACTAAGTAATAGAAAAGTTACAAAATGCATGTTTTTTTAATTACAAAAAAAAAAAAAAAGTAGAAGAAAGCATCTGAGGTTATTCATCCTAGATAACAGTCGAAAAAATTGCTTGAAAACATCCCTTTGGTATTTATACAAGTTGGGGATTGCTTCTTTTCCTGCCATTACAGCCTGAACAGCTCTGTCATCTCCACTGCTGGGGTGTACCAAGGGCTGACTGCAGTGCAGTGCAGGCGGCTGTCTGGCTTCGACATTTGATGTAAGTCACTGGAGGGCATTTCCAAATCTTCTAGTTTAGTTTAGTTTTGTTTTGTTTTCAGCCAAAGGCTTTTCAGCTGTCAGGTGTTCTCTTTGTCCAACAAAAATAAAAGATTAAATTGTCTGCAGAAAGCAGACACATTCCAAAAAAATGTCGTTCTAAAGCAAACTCAATATCCTGTTGGAAAACAGCTCCAGTGGAAAACAACCAGCGAGAAGTCTGTGCAGTTTTATCCCAAGGCCAACTCTTTCTCTTAAAACCAAATCCACTTTCAGAGAGCCACAACCTACAACTGTTCAATGTAAGAGAAGGGAAAAAATGGTAATCGTGTTCAAGTGGTCACTGAAGGGACAGTGTCAAATATGAATACAGAATAATAAGCATCTGTTTGTTTAATTAGGGAGTCTGAGACACAGTTAAGCACACCATACAGTTAACATGGCTCTTGAACTGCTTTGGGAATTTTGCAAAGCATTTTGAGGAATAAATATAGTACTCGCATATAAACAGATAATTGTGTTAACATTAATATATTATCTAAGATGGAAATAACATTAAAAAAATGTTACAAAGCATCCAAGTTTTAAATTATGTCAGTATTATCAACCGTAACAGAGAGCTTACATATAAATTTTATTGATACAGTTTAATTTTAAGCTGAAGAGAGGTGAATAGCTAGTTATTTTTAGTGGACGATTTATTCAGTATTGAGTATTCTTTGGTGATCAACACAGAATCATAGAATAGTTAGAGAAGGCTGCATGGAGACCTCAGAGCAGCCTTCCAGTACCAGAAGGGGGCTTATAGGGATGCTGGGGGGGGACTGGGTTGCCCAGAGAAGTTGTGAATGCTCCATCCCTCGTGGTGTTCAAGGCCAGGTTGAAAAGAGCCTTAGGTGACATAGTTTAGTGGGAGATATCCCTGCGTATGGCAGGGGGGTTGGAACTAGATGAGCTTAAGGTCCTTTCCAGTGTTAGATAGTCCAATATCTCTATTACAATAGTTTTAATGTTAAAGACATACTACGCATCTGCTATTAAAATGAAGAAGGAACAAAAATATAATGGCTGAAATATTCATAACTTTGAAAATTAAATATTAGTTTCAATTACTAACTATTGTGTCGTTACTGCATTTTATTTATGCTATTTAGAGCTGAAATTAATAAAAGCTCTAATTTCATATGTAAATCCTGTTAACATTCCCAAATGGATTTTCTGTAATTCTTGCTGCAAATGCAAAATAAATTTACCAAATCAAAGTTCATGATGGGTTAAAATGTCCCATAAAGGAGCACTAGCAAAAGAACTTCTTAACAGTAATCAAAACTAAGCTTAACTGAAATTTAATTACGATCCTATACACACACATAAAAATTGAAACAGAAAAAACCTCTTTGCCCTGTATCTGAAAACTGCAAAAATATAATAGGGAAGAGGCAACTGAATCAAAAGCTGGGTCAAAATGCAAATAGTGTTAATGAGTGTGTGTTCATTGCTCAGAGAGTATTGCTTAGCCAGTTCTTACCAAGAGAAGTAAAGAAGCGGAAGGGCTAAAATAACGTTTAAAAAAGACTTGTTATATTTAAAGACATAGAGGAGGCATATTTGCACTTAGTTTTTGCACAAAGCAGTGGTGTTGATATATTTACATCTAGGTTTTTGAATTACAAAGCATTTGAAATTGGATCTTATTGTTCCCTTCACAGAAGGAACCTACAGACTATGCAAAAACCTCATCAGATGTGTCCAGAGCAGGCAGCTCCTTCCTTCAGCTTCTAGAGGAAAAGAAAAAAAACCAACATAAAAATTCATTCTTAGTTCGCTGGTGTCATCTGGTGGCCACAATTGAAACAAACATTGTTTTTCATGAGGTTTTTACGTGCTTTGCTATGAGCTGGCTTAGAAAGCTCTGCTGTCATACTCGGCCTCACCATGGGACAGAATTCGCTCCCTGTTCACTTCTTGTTTTGCCTTGCTCATTTTGTTGTTCCCCCCTTTTCTTCATACTGATTACCCACCTTTTTTAGCTCCTTCTGGTAAAGCACAGATCCTAGCTATCTTAGATTAACTGCTCTAGAGTGAACCGGTGATTTCTGGGGGAAGCTCACTGAAATCTGTGAGCTCCTATCAGTAAGGTAAGATTGCTCTGAGGTACATGGGGCTTACCCATAACTGAGAGACCCTTCTCACCTCTGAGCTGCACACAAGGCTGATGCAAGAAAACTAAAACCATTAGACTATGGCTGTAAAGAGGGAAATTGAGATTTGAGCTCCATAAGAAGCAAGAGAGATTCTAAATATGATCTCAATTTAGTTCCTGACATCTGCACTATTTATTCTTTCTTCCCATAACTATTTCCACTACTCAATTACTCTTTGGGACTCCTGGGAATGACTAAGTTCAGAGATGAACATGATTAAGATATAAAAGGAATGGCTGAAAGCTAGCACATGCCTGTGACATCTGTTCTTACTGCAGGAGGTGGAGACACTGAAAGGCAGAAGTCAAGTTCCTTCTTTACTTCATTCGTGAGAGAGCCAAGAACAAATAATGGGTCATTCTTATCCATGGGAATGCAAAATAAAAAGACAGGTAGAGCAAGCCAGAGGATAGAGAGGTCAGCTATGCTTGTAAACTGTGTATGTGGAACATTCCATAGAAAAAGATTTCTCCATGTACTGTTTGTGTACAGTGATAAAAATATGTTTAATATAAACAGATCACATCTCGAGCTTTGGAATTTCAGTGACTGATGAAGCTGGTTAAAAACCATGAAAAACCTGGTTTATAAAAAGTTCATGCATTAATGCTGTCTTGTGCCTTCACCTACAGCATATCCACCATAAACTAATGAAGGCTTCAAGAAAAACAAATAACTGACAATAAATTGCATGACAACTATTTCTAAATATAATTTCTTTTTTCTCCCCACAGAGAAAAATAACTGCCATAGTGGACACTCCCCTCCATTTTCCCCACACAAATTGCACTTGGTGAACAATAATAATAACAGGCCAGACTTCTATAACCATCTAAGAAAGATCTGCATTCCATTCTTTAGGGAGCACCAGTACCATCAATATGTGTCTATATATCTTTTTCCTTTCATCAAAAAAATCTACTAAATATGTCCCACCATTCATTCAACATGCATCCAAAACATGTTTTCACAAATATTGGGCCTTTATTATTACAGTGTTTGATTAAAAGAGAAGGTATGCAAAACCTTCATCACACATATTATTGTTGCTAGACATGACTATGAAGCCCTAGAAATTTTGAAGTTCTATTTTGTCCCAAACAAGATGAGAATAAAAGAAACTTAGGATTTTTCATATAATTTGGTATATCAAAGAATTTTTAATAATAAATTAAAATTTTTAATAATAATATTATTGAAAACTTCTGTTCTAAACACTCCTACTTAAGTACCAAATATGCAATGCTATTAACAAAATGACCAAAATCTCACTTGGTAATGTAACAATATGATGCAAACATACGAAAACAAATGAAATGTAGTCTTTGCCTTTGTCTTTCTTTTGCCTTTTCTCTCTGCACCTGTTCGTTGCATGACTGTGCATCACATCAGATAGAAAGAGCCCAGCGAGATGAGTCTTTGCTCAGAGACTCATCTCGGTGAAGAGCTCTTATAGCCCTTATAATCACAGTATCTTAGGGAGCAAACCTGAATCCATTAAAACTTGCAATACTCACATAAAGCAGGGCTGTGTTATTGTTCCTATTTTATACACAGTAAACTGAAGCGGGAATGATTTGATGTTCTCAAGCAGGGACTACACCCACATCTCCAAGCTGACATATACAGACCTCCACCACTGACGTACACAGAAACTGTAATAAATAAAACCCCCACTGGTACTAAATCAATCCAGGCTGAACTGCATGCTCTTCCAAGGCAAGGGGAATGCCAACACAGATCACATACATGTGGGGGTGGATGACGTCTGATCCCAAATAGTGACTGGAATTTTGACATCATAATGGACATATTCATAGTCCTTTTTAGGTGATGGTGTTCTGAAAGAAGGGAATGTTGCATACGTGGTATAACTATTATTTATGCTATATGACATACTTTTAAATTACAAAACTGAGATTTTTTAAAATACTTCCTTCTGCAAGTAATAGAGGAGTTGACAAGGAGAGGTGCCATGCTTGACATCATCATCCTCACCAACAGGTAAGGGCTGGTTGGAAATGTGACGCTCCAGGGCAGCCTTGGTTGCAGCGACCATGAGATGGTTGAATTCAAGACCCTCACGACAGTGAGAAGAGCGTGCAGCAAGCTCACTGCCCTGGTCTTCAAGAGAGCAGACTTTGGCCTCTTCAGAAGCCTGCTTAGTAAGGTTTCATGGGATATAGCCCTGGAGGGCAGGGGGACCCAAGACTGTTCGTTGGTATTCAAGGATCACCTGTTGCATGCTCAGGAGCGATGCATCCGTACTAGAAGGAAGTGCTGCAGGAAGGCCAAGAGACCTCCTTGGATGGATAAGGAGCTCCTAAGGAAAATTTGAAGGAAAAAAGAGGCTTATAAAAGGTGGAAGCAAGGACAGGTGGCCTGGGAAGAATACAGGGATGTTGACCGGGAAACTAGGGACCATGTTAGGAAAGCTAAGGCCGCTTAGAATTAAACTTGGCTAAGGATGTTAAGGATAACAGGAAGGGATTCTATAGGTACATTGCAAATAAAAGACAGGCTAGGGACAACATGGGCCCTCTCCAGAAGCAATCAGGAGAACTGGCTACCCTGGATTTGGAGAAGGCTGAGGTTCTTAATGACTTCTTTGCCTCAGTCTTCACTGGCAAATGCTCAGACCACACCACCCAAGTCTTGGAAGGCAGACACAGGAATTGTGAGAATGAAGACACTAGGACCACTGTCAGAGGGGATCTGGTTCAAGATCATTTTAGGAACCTGAATGTATACAAGTCCATGACCTGATGAAATCCATCCACGTGTCCTGAAGGAGCTGGCAAATTAATTTGCTAAGCCACTGTCCATCATATTTGAAAAATCATTGCAGTCAGGTGAAGCTCCTGATCACTGGAAAAAGGGAAATATAACCCCATTTTCAAGAAGGGGAAAATGGATGAGCCGGTGAACTACAGAGCAGTCAGCCTCACCTCTGTGTCTGGCAAAATCTTGGAGCAGATTCTCCTGGAAGACATGATGAAGCACATGAAAGACAATAAGGTGGTTGGTGACAGCCAGCATGGCTTCATTAAGGGGAAATCCTGCCTGACCAATCTGGTGGCATTCTATGATGGGGCTATGGAACTGATGGACAGGGGTACAGCAGTTGATGGCATCTAACTGGACTTGTGCAAAGCGTTTGATGCTGTCTCACATGACATCCTTGTCTCTAAATTGGAGAGACATCAATTTGATAGGTGGACCGCTCGGTGGATAAAGAACTGGCTGGATGGCCGCATGCAAAGAGTTGCACTGAATGGCTCAGCATCCAGCTGGAGACATGTAACAAGTGGTGTCCCTCAGGAACTGGTGTTGGGACCGGTCTTGTTCAACATCTTTGTTGGTGACATGGACAGTGGGATCGAGTGCACCCTCAGTAAGTTTGCGGATGACACCGAGCTGAGTGGTTTGATTGATACAGTGGAGGGAAGGAAAGCCACCCGTAGGGACATTGACAAGATTGTGAGGTGGGCTGATGGCGACCTGATGAAGTTGAGTGATGCCAAGTACAAGGTCCTACACCTGGGTGGGAGCAGTCCAAGTCACAGCTCCAGGTTGGGCAGAGAAGAGATTGAGAGCAGCCCTGCGGAGGAGGACTTGGGGGTGCTGGTCAATGAGGAAATGAACATGAGCTGGCAGTGTCCGCTTGCAGCCCAGAAAGCCAACCGTATCCTGGGCTGCATCAAAAAGGTGTGTGTCCAGCAGGTCTAGAGAGTTAATCCTTCCCCTTACTCTGCTCTCTTGAGACCTCACTTGGAGTATTGTGTGCATTTCTGGTGTTCTCAACATAAAATGGACTTGGAACTGTTGGAACAAGTCCAGAGGAGGGCCATGAGGATGATCATGGGACTGGAGCACCTCCTGTATGAAGATAGG
>JAOEHY010051552.1:1000-20418 GCA_025447955.1 Psilopsiagon aurifrons
TCCTGTCTCTGCTTCCTCCCGGCTTCCTCTCCTCCCTGGCAGAGCATGAGGCTCAGAAAGTCCTTGGTCAAACCAAAATATTTGAAGCAGTAACTGAAAACATCGGTGCTATCAGCACTGTTCCCCGGCCAAAAGTCAAAAACACAGAGCTGGATCAGCTACCAAGAAGAAGAAAAATGTCTGCTACTGCTGAACCCAGGACACTTACAATGCTTACCAGGACTCTGTTTAGAGACAAATACTTGTTTATCCATGTGTTTCTGAGCCTCATCTGTGAGAAGGAAGTTAGCAATTTCATTTACAGCTCTCCTTGAAAAAAAATCAGGCAACTTCTCTTTTTCTAGCAGTTCCTGAAGGTTCAGAAAGTATATCAGTAGAAAATCTCTTACCCTGATTTCTGCTGTAGGCCTCTTTCACTATTCAAACAGAAAGACTTACATCTTGGTGTTACAACATAGATGTGATGATTTGGGTGCCACTCTCTGAAAAATGAGTAGCATGTGGAACTAATTATCCTTTTCCTTTTTTTAATGCTACATAAAATATCTCCCTGGAGCTATTTACGTATGGATTATATTTCAGACTGTTTTTTTTACTCAAAGTCTCTTACCATTATGACGAGTTCTTCCGCTCGCCTCTCCTGTGACAATCATTGGCATGAACAGTGAAGAGAAATGGGCTGCTCTGTCCTGGAAGCTCAACATTATTCAGTCTGTACTGAAACTGAATAAATAAGATATCAGCTTGCTGCTGTGGAGAGAAACTGAAGACGTCATTACTGTGTCACCATGTTCTGTTTATGAAGGGAAAGATAAATACATTATCAGTGTCTGATACTTCAGCAGTTATAGTGAAGTTCACAGCATTTCCTGTTCTTTTAAGCTGTTAAAACCAAAGTTCACTTGACACAGGAATGGTTGTTTCCCACACGACCTTAGAGATGGAAACAGAGTGCCAACAAACCAAGTCAAGCAAAAGACAGTTGTATCAGATATCAAAATTATACTTCTGATTGTTTTGCAAAAGCTTAGCATGAAGGGGAAAATGTTTACATATACTCTTAGAGGTTAAAATAGAAATTGCTCATGCTCAGTATTAGCTATTTTTAAAGAAGCCAGCAATTATGAAAATAGCTGTTGAGTGTGGCTGGGAGAGTGGAGATGCTTCCTTCCTTCTTGCAGTACTTTCCACAGATTTTCCATACAAACACTGTGATTCATTTAGCCTTTCCTTCCTATGGGAATATGTCAAATATGGGTTTGTTTCTGCTGCCTTGTCCTCTGTAGCCATACTGGTTCAGACTCCGCAGGAGCTGCATTGTGTACACATTTTCCATCTGTAATCAGAAACACATTTGCTTCACAAACAGTGGTTTGTCCATCTCAGTGGCTTAGTGCATGTGGTGCTGAGTTAATCTGGCCTTAGGCTGGGATGAGAACATCACACCAGATTTATGGAGTACCAGAATTCAACTGTTTGGTAGCATTGATGGGCTTGATTTTGAGCACAAGGAAAATTGTGCTTCTTTCTTCATACTGGTTATTGATGTAGTATCACATACAGACTTGAATAAAAGCACTAACACTTCTACACAGTTAGGAAAAAATCTATATTTTTCATGGATAGAGCATAAATTGCTTGACACTGTGCCATTAAACTGATGGAATTTCAGCTCCAAATAATTTATGTCCCATTATAAATAAAAGCAGCCTAAGCATGCTGTTTTCCAGTTTTTCACTGGTGGAACCCAACTGAAGACAGCAATGATACCCTAGTAAAAGCAGGAGGAAAGTAATACTGCAATAGCCTATGCTACACATGGACATTTATAACATGATTATTCTTCACCTTCAGTTGAACTCTAACTTCTATTGGATTCATTAAATTTTGTAATAAATTTGTTGCCCTTTTCTCCCAGATGTCAAGTGGGTTTTGTTTTTAGGAGCCTGAAATACAGCAGCTTCAGTGGAAACTAATCCCATGCACAGGTCGATCTGTTGCTGCTGAATAGGTTTAATATAGTTAGAAGAAGTAGTTAGAATTAGTCTTTTTAGTCAAGCCTTGAGGTGACTATAGAGTTATTTAAGAGGTCTCTTCTCTTAGCCAGGAGTTCTGCTTCACCAACTGATAATTACACTGCTATTCCTCCTTTATGTTATCTGTTCTGTGACCTGGCAAAACCATTCAACTTGTCTAGACCACAGTTGTTGCACATTAGGGATTTCATAATTTGCTTCTCTCTCAAACTGCAATGTTTTTTCTCTCTGCTGTAGAAAAACAAAGGCATAATACAGCAGCTGGTTAGACACATGTTTTAAAAGACACATTTTTAATCCTCTTGGTTTTTCTTGGAGACAGAAGAATGGGGAGCTGGGTGAAATAGAGTTATTTAAAGACATGGAGAAACTCTTCTAGTGTGTTGTGGTTTAAACCCTGCCAGCAGCTAAGCTCGGTCCCCCTTCCCAGTGGGATTGAGAGGAGAATCAGAAATAGGTAAAACCTGTGGGTTGAGGTAAGAACAGTTTAATAATTGAAATAAAGTCAAACATAATACTACTACTAATACCTGTAATTTGTTAGTAGGTAACTAAAAGTGAGAAATAAAACTCTGCGGAATAAAAACCCCAAACCCTAAAACAACACACCAACCACCTCCAGTGATGAACAGTACAATTGCTCACCACACTGTGACCAATGCCTACCCAGTCCCTGAGCAACTAGTTCAGTTATCAGATGTCTTGTTTCTCCTCCTTCATGTCTTCTTTTGTCCCTCCTCAGTGCCAGCAGGTAACTGCTACTGGGCAACTAAAATACCAGTGTGTTATCAGCATTACTCTCAGACTAGAGCTGAAACAGCACTGCGCCAGCTGCTAGGAAGAAAATTAACTCTATTCCAGCTGAAACCAGGCACACAGGCTTAGAGAATGGATAGTCCATAATCTAATATTTACTGTCATTTTTAAATAGTAAAACAGTGAACCCTTACAATGAATTAGAGAAAGATGTGAAATACCATGACTGCGCTCACTAGTGACAGATTTCAAATGCTGTATCCCAAGGGCGAAGAATTAAGAGAAAAGAATTATTAAACTTCCTCATCTAATTTTTAACAACCATTTGGGAATCAAGCCGATGCTGTTGAAATAAGAGGCCAAGAAAAGAGTCTTTGTCTCATAGAGCTTATATGATGCAGGTGGAAAAGATTTTTTTCTGATTGCTGCATTTACTTGCAATGGTAACACGACACTCTTAATGCCCATGCAGTTGAGCCAAAGGACAGGCTGATGAATACCAGAAAAGAAGGATAAAGGAAAAAAATGGATTTGAAACTGCCCTTCTAACCTTCATTTAGGAAATTCATGATTACTGAGGTTATTTTAGATATCCAAGTATTTTCCATGTTATAAGACAGTGTCAAAGGGCCTAATTTAAAGATTAATTAATCCAGAATGTTGAAATACATATTGAGTATAATGAAATTCCTTTACTGGTGTTGTCAGTTGGAATGCAGGATTTAGGTTACATAGAGGCAGTACCTTGCTGTGGAATCCTCAAGTTTCATTAGGCTTTTTGTTTACTTGCTCAATACTTAGCATTTTGGCAGTACAGCAAGGTCAATTCATTAAGCAAATACATTACTAATTGTCAAGACCACATGGGATCTGTGCTGTGCAGATACGACTGAAAACTACCTATCCACAGTCCTCAAAGACATTAAGAGTATTTTACATTTGTTTCAATTTGCATTCCCTTCATATTTGAGAAACAAGGATTTCACAATATACTGCATTTCATATCCTTGCATCCATGTCTTTAAAATCTTCACTTCTTTGGTGCCTTTACTGTTCCTTGAAGTTTAAGGTCTTTCTAAAAAATCTATCCATACATGCAAATAGCCATATTCAGACAACAGGTCAATCACATCTCATCTATACTGGCCAACAGCAAATGCTGAAGAAAGAGGAAGCGTTCAATGACACTTTTCTTCCAAGTATGGTATGTCTTCCAAGCTTCTGGCAATCTGTGGCATAGGAATTTTCTGACTGAGATGGTAGCAGCTTGCAGTGTTTAAGAGAAAGAAAGAGAGGCATTTTTTTTCCCCATTGATTCACCAGCTTTTAAAAACTATTTTTATATTGACCTCCAAAAATTTTGTGGTAATATATTCCATCAAATAATTGCACTGTGTAAATAAATACTTCTGTTTTAAGCCTTCTGACTGATTAGTTCATTAACTATGCCCTAGATCTTGTATTATCTGAAAAGGGAAACTTTAGCTGGGAAATAAATAGGGAATTATTTCCCATACTATCTCGGTCTATTAGTGACTCCTCACAGAGATAAAATTCATCATACATCTCTGTTGAGGTGAACTGCATTTAGAGTGTGATTTAGGCTCAAATATTGTCTCACTTTCAACTACAAAGGTGTTTTCTGTAATAGTCCCACTTGGGAATACCAGTAAATTGCATCAAACCCTACTCAAAGGACACTTGTTTAGATAAGGAAAGTAGATGTATGTTGAAATTAGCCTCAAGCAGAGCATGGGAGCTTACGCCCTTGCACAATGCAGAAGTAGCCTATTTGAATCCAGTAAAGGTCATTAATGGAACACATCATTACTCTTAAAGTGATCACTTTTAAAATAAGGATTCCATATTTTGGCATATTATAAAGCTAGTGATATGATAGGTCAACCAGTTTGGCCCCTCTAGAAAAATGAGAAAGATTACCATTCGAGCTTGAAGATTTCCAAAACAGAGTGGAAAGGAATGAGCATTGCAGCTGGGCAGGACAAGGAGCTGCTGAAGTAAGTGGAGGGATTACCATTCTTAGACAAAGAACCTGGTAAAGAACAAATGTCCTATGATCCAGTAGAAGCTTTTGGCTGGTGAACTCTAAATTACAGGACCCAAATGTACACACACCCCAAGGACAGACAAACTCCAGGTTCTGGTGCTCATGACTCCTAATGGTCCTTTGGCATAGCTGTATATGTATCTGACAAGCCTCATCTGTTAAAGGATGGACTATCTTTGTCTTAGGTGCTGACTGCTTTACTGACCATTAGAAAGATTTACCATTTTGACAACAGTGTGCGTGTCCTTTTAGTGTTTCAGATTTCAGTGTCTCCATAGAGATGCTCCATTTCAAAGTGCAAAAATAAAACCAAACAGATATCCAAGACTGAGCTAGTTATAGTGGGCTAGGTAGAGTTTGTGTGGGGAATAAGTCTTCTACATAATATAGTGGGAAAATTGTGATTATTTAGAAAAGAACATATTATCTTTGACTTTACAGAAGACTGTAATTCTCCTTTTCTTACTTGTGCCTCAGTAGGCATCATTTTAATATAAACAATATTTGTTTGATCCGTAATATTATAATTTTTAATCTTTTCAGGCAGAAATCAGCATGAGCCAAGGTGTAACACATAAGCTCCTGACAGCTATTGAATTAAACTGTCTCTTAATCAGTTTGTAGGGAATTGTTGGAAAAAAACACAATTTGCTGATCAGTATTGATCAATACTGATCTTTGAAGTCACAAGGTCACAGAGAACAGTGACAACATTTAAATCGTAAGCAAGAACCAAAGACAAAGTATAGTTATCTTGCTTTTAAAACACACTTTCAAATACATTTATAGATTATTGTCACAAGAAAGGAATATGTGAAATATCAGTTAATGAAAGTTTAAAATGTAAATGCAAATTAAATAATATAATTGTATATATATATTTATCTGTATCAAGAAGCTATACACCTGATATCTAGATTTAAATAATTCAGAGACTGAATTGAGATTACAAAGCTGGTTAGATTTAGATTTAAAAGCTGCTTTGTAAACACAGGAACTGCCTGCTCTGCGGCCATTACCTCCTCCTGTGGCCAAGCCTGCCCTTATGCAAGGCACTTCAATTCTGGGCAGGGGACAGGCACTATGTGGTATCTCTGCCACGCAAGAGGTGTCACTTCTGCATGACAGTAAAACAAGGCGGATTTAAGATTCAGTGTTATCTTAGGTTCCTGGAACTTTCCAAGATAATGGACTTTAGGGTAATGCATTTCAAAGAAGGAGAAAAATGCTCTGCCATGATGTTTCTTGGAGGTTTTTGTGGTACAGTAAGATTGACATGATTCAAATGAAAGAGAGACTTAGGCAATATTAGTCACTGTAAATCTCATAAATGTCTTCATCTATATCAATGTGTATCTGAAATCTACTTTCCCCATCCCATCACCAGTCTGTCAGACTAGAGCCTTCTTTGTAACAATATAATTTATCTCCAGAGCTCAAATAGCAGAGGCAAGACATCAGTACCACAATAAAAATTTCATCATGGAAAGCTGTTCATACCAAAGCTTCTGAAATATTGTTTTAGTAGTTTCTTCGCAATGCATTTCTTCTTAGAGAAAAAAATCTGTGATATTGCACTGTGGAGCAGTAGGTACTGCCTCAGAAAAGGCTATGCAACTGTTCGCTGCTCTGCCTTTCAGCTAGATTGTGCTGAAGCTGATACCGTCCCCAAGGCCAGGCTCTATAGATACGTATATCAAACAGGTTGTAGGGCCTCTGAAAGGCTGACAGCTGACATAAGGAAAATCTGCAGTGTCAGGCTGATAAAGATCTGGCTGCTGATATTAAAGTCATTTACAGTATTTTTATAACTAGCAGCTGAAGGAGACTTAGAACATTTTCTCTCAGGGGATCTCAATGTTTGATCTCAAAGAACAGCCAAGAAAATTTCTTTTAAGAGTGACATGGTTCAAACGAAATGAAAGAGCAAGGCAGAATTAGTTGGTACATCTGCTTCATAAATGTCTTCTTTTGTGTGAATATAGATTTGAAATATTTATTTTCCTCGCTCCCATCACCAGTCTGACAGACTGCATTAGAAAACATGGATGTTGCGGGGCATGACTGAGGAGGAAAGTGGCACTACCATATCCCAGAAGCAGAATAAAAAATGAGCCCAGATTTGGGGTCTTTGCATTAGAATTACACAGGAAACACTTCAAACAGTGACCTGTGGCTGCACCTTGGGGTATCGAGACTGAACACCATCTGGCAAAACTCCTCTGAAAGCACAACATGAAATGCTTTTCCTTTTTGAGGGGACTCTCAGGACACCAGGTTGACTGCTGGGGCCACTGGTGTCTGAGATTGAGATAATTGCAACGGCTGCTGAGAACACAGATGAAGACCCCAACGGTGTAACAGGGATACACCCACAGGTTGCATCCTCAGGCATCTCTTTCTGCCTGTTCAATCTCTTTCATCCCATAGTAAAGGTGAAGACCAAAATTTCCATATGGCATGACCAGAGGTTACCCACATTGCTGCAGAAGAGAGTCAGGATCACAGGGGCTTTCTCTTCCTTTCCCTTCTCCTCATGGAATAGAAAAACCCTGGGGACCTGTCACTGAAGGATAAAGGGAATGAAGCTGAGGAGCTTACCCACATGCTGGTGAGGAGGAAGGAGCAAGAAGGCAAGCCAGTGCTATATGGAGAGGATAAGTTTATGCTGCACATTTATTCCTCTCACACCAGACATTTCTGCATCTTGCCTATATTCTCTCAACAGCCCAAACTAGAACCCACAAATAGTTGATTGATGAAGCTTTCCATATTTCTGATATGTTCCTTTGGAGAAGCAATGTTGCTCAACCAGATCCTGCAGAGGAGAATTCAAAATATAATTAAAAAAAAACAAATCTTGCTGCTGAATGATTTATAGTATTAGGCTGAGAGACCAGACAACCTGAAACATTTACCTGAAACACTGTTGAATACTTCAGCATCATATAATGCATGATCACACTATCTTCCAGCATTTGCATTGATTAAAGGAGGCAAAAAATCCCAACAGTCCATATCCAAAGTGCCTAGTAATTGGCTTCAGAGTGACAAATGCACAAGTTGAGATCTAGTGGCAGAATTCCGAACAACGTGGTGGACTCCAGACCACAGCTGTAATAGCTGGGATATTTAGAGATAACAGATTAGAAAAAATAAACGCACCAAGCAGCTGGAAACACCCAAAGTTCTTAAAGTGGGATTGTTTTACATTTTATTAGGGTCTCTTTGTTGCCACATTGTAATGAGAAATCTGATTGCTCATCCAGCCCAGATGAACCACTGCTTTTTTGCCCTTAACCAGAGTGTGTTAATGGTGACTCTAAAGAAGAAGCATTTACAAAATTACAGAAAACATTATCACACGGTGTACCAATCTCCAAAGGATCTACATGCCCCAGGCAAGTATCTAGGGAGTTCTTAGGGACAAGAAATTTTGAGGAATCTCCTTACGGGTATACAGCAGTGCTACCACTGCCTGAGCTCCAGGTAAGCCCTGAGAAGTTACCATGTGCCTTAACAATCCCTGAGTTTTATCTCTGATTTTAAGGAAGGCGCAGTATTTCACTTGGGATATACGGTAAAGGCTCATTGCTCTTTGAAAACAAGCTCTCCAGTACTTTCCCACAATCTCATCCCTTTCCATTTAGGCACATGCAAACTATCAAAGCAGTTTTTGGATACAGAAGTCCATGTTTGGTGAGTTATTTTTGGTTATTCTATCTATTGAGATTCATCCAGAATTAATATCTAGCTTTATTTTTAATATTAATTATTTAATATTTATAATCTAATACACTATATCAGCAATGTGAGGCATAATGCGAGTAGTGCTTAAGCATTGCATTTCTTCTCAGTTTGTACTTCAGAGCCTTATATTATATTCTGTGGTAGACGTTAGTTGTTTGGGGTTTTTTAAAAATATGGGGGGGCTAATGGGGTGCATATTAAAAAATTCCAAGGTATCTGTAACTCCTTTAGAGACAATGAATCTCTGCTGTCTTTCAAAATTAAGGCCCTTATACAAGAGCTTAGCTTTCACTGGTACCCATCCTGAAGTTGTTCACTTCCTATCAGAAAAGCATTTATGTCTTTGATTTAAAGTGCTTCCATATCTTAGTTAACAAATGTCTTCACTCATTATTTTGTCAGTCTATTGCATTCAGGGCATAGCAATATCAAACAAACCAGGTTAGTGGGCAAAATCCATCAGAAAGTGACTTAAAGAAGACTACGGCTCGTAAAGCTCTGCTGCTCTAAAAGCATTATCAGCTGCTGAAATCGCTTCAAAGTAATTTTCTATTCCAAATTAGAGTGCATCTTTGCAGCATAATCAAGTAATTTAATTTACAGCCATAGTTATTATTTATGGCTTATCATTCATGTAAATAGTTTGCTGCAAACTACATTTGTAATGTTGATAGGTGCATTAACATACATAATTTAAGTCAATATATTTTAAAACTTGAACATCCATAATGGCCTAATTAACAATCACTGTGATGCTTTAAAATGTTGTCAAAAGCACAGTGATTGTCCCACAGGCTGTTTGCATTGTAGCACATATATCCATTTGCAATAGTAGCAATAATATCACTTAACTTTTTTGTTAAAAAATGCTTCTAGCATAGACTAAAAACATAACAGAAGGACGGTAAGAGAGGGGAAATACTTTATTCTTAATGGATAGGCAAATATATCCAAACGCAGAAAGTTGCCCAGCGAGAGTTTTGGAGTTTAGTGAAATATGTTTTGATGTACACACAGAATAAACAGACTGTAGTGCTGGATCATGCATAAAACCTTCATAGATTTACTAGCATTTTTTTTCCAAGTTTTGAGGATCATCTGAATGGAAGTCCTTATATGTTTTTAACTCCTAAGTGCAGTGACTGCCCAGCAAGGAAACAGCTGCCTTAAAAGACTTTGTATAGAACACTGCAGTCATCCCTGCTGATTGAATCCAGTTTTACATAATGACCATCCAGTTTTGAGCCTGTAAAAATAATTAAGCACAGGTGCTACAGCAATACTGCTATGCTGCTGCAACCAGAAATTTATGTATTGCATCTGTGGAAAATAAGTATAAAATACCTACAAATAGGTAGAAAATAAGCATAAAATTCTACCAGTCTCTCTTCCTCTAGTTCTTCATGAATGCAAGGGACAAGACAAAGTGTGAGGCACTGACAGATGAGGACCTGTGATTGTTGGTGGCCTTGAAAGAATACAAGCTCTGAGAGGGGCTGGGTGCTGGGCCTGCCAGGATTTAGCTCTTCTGTCTAATTCCTCAGCATATCATTATGGGCTGGTATCTACTATTCTCTCAACTGGACATCAGTTTTCTTTGTTTGCACTAAGTTTTGCCTCCATTTTTGGCTTCTTTACACCTTTTGCTCCCTCTTGCAGTGGCAATAATCTATCCTATCACTATTTTGGATTTTTGTTATTTCAATTCCCATTACTTTGACCTTAATAAGAAGAAATAGGTAAATAAATTAAGTTGTACAAAAAAGAGGGAAAGTATTCCTGAGAATTTGGATGATGCAACATTTGTGAGGTAAATATTTCCTGACAACATAAAAAGGGGGAAATAAAGCAGTCCCTTTCTGAACTTGACATTCTGATTTGCAAATGGTACATATATAATTTCTGGGTTTTTCACACTGATGAAAAGCTGGTACTTTCAGCCTGCTGCTGAATTCCATAACAGGCAGTCAGTATTTTCCAATGCCCAACTGTAAATTGACATGCGAGACGCACTATGAATCACTAGCAAACCAAGAGTTTTCTAAGTATTAGGGTGCTCATGCCCAATAATTCTTTGATATTTTCAGTTTTCTGTAACTTTCTCATTCCTAACCAGAGTTTCTCACAATCTTCTTAGCACTGATGAAAAGTAATCAATAATACATGCTGGCCAAGGAGACAGGGTAATTACTATGAGACACGCACTGATACATTTCCAGTAAGAAGAGGGTGGTAGCTGCTCATATCTGCCTGAAATTAGGTGGTAAAATGTATTTTTATACTTACAGAAAACTAGTTCCTAAAAGCAAAGTACCACAGGCAGAGACAGCATTTGCAAAACCTTGAGATCTCCAGCATTTTATTAGAGCTCGGTCTAAAACCCTGGCTACAAAGATTTATGCCAAGTGCTAAAGAAATGCTTAATAGAAAAGTATCATTAATGATAGCTCTGTAACAGTCTGTCTGATACATTCAGTTGGCAGTGGTGAAAAAAATAATGAAGACAAGGATTGTACCATTCATCAAAGTGGCACTTGTTTATCTTGAAATAAGCAGTGATAATAGAAGGATGAATGACAGAGTGCAATCCTCATGTAACAAGCTGATGAGGAAAGCAGGCAAGTTGGAGCAGAAGCAGAGCTTTTTTTTTTTTTTCTGTGCAAAGCACACATAGTATTTCATTTCTTTGAGTTTCAGCTTTGACACTGATTTACTTGCAATGAATTAGGAATCAGAGACAGAGCCAGTCCTACTAAATGTCAGGAGAAAAAAGATTTGGAATCTGCATCCCATCTTTATCCCACTTGAGGTTTGATATCACGTAGGCTTTGCTGACCTTTTAGGGCCCTAAGTGCCTTTTTGCTTTGCCCTGAGGTTACTAGTATGTAACTTTCAGGCATCCACACAATCTCACAAGCACCCAGTTCTGGAGTGAGTGTCATGTTCCACCTCGGTTCTGGTATGATTTATCTGTGCCTCATGCCTGAAACTTTAGCTGTGGGCTAAAAATGGTGGTAGCCTTCTGCATTTGGGCCATTGCACAAGGCTTGAACATGACTTTTGTTTGAAGTTCACAATATGCTGTTCATTTTCTCCCAGGTCATGTCCAGCAGCACTGAGTGAAGGCTGGCATGGGGTGCTGCTGCTCTACCACAGGAAATCTGCTGTGATACTTCAACCTCAAATGGAAATAGGAAGCTATAAGTACCTCATACAAAAGACAGGCTGTTGCCAGCTCAGTCCTACAGCATAAGAAGGTAGGTATGTTACGGATATCATATAGGTATCGTCAGGATTAAGGGCTAGTTCTGCAACAGAGTGCAGATAAAAAAAAATCCTGCCTAACACCTGTGAATTTACCCGTGTTTGCATAATTTCCACCTATTGAAATGCTAATAGAAGATCAAAAACATTGGGATAGCTGTAAAAATATAATCAAGTGCCACAAAGCAATGGCTTATCAGTACTGCAGATCTGACTGACTTTTTCTACTCAACTGACATGAAAATACTCACTGGTATTACAATGCCTCCCTGGGCATCCTTGGATGATGGACCATGCTAGTGTTGCTCGCATGTCTGTGCTGCTGGAAAGGATGTGGGGGTTTGGAGGCTAGTGCCCCTTCTGAGGAGGGGGTGGAAATAACTTTTGTATGAATTAGACCCCAATTCCCTTGCTATTCTTTCTTCTGTATCCCTGCAGGATTTTCAGGAAAGTCACACACATTTTCCTTGAGGAGGTTTATTTGGGCAAAGAGAGCAGCCAAAGTGAGGTAATCACTTCAACTTTCTCTCCATGGGAGAGAGGAAAAGCTGTAATCAAAGAGCAATGAATAGTCTTTATGAGGAGATGTATGTCCTCAGTGACATGGTCCTGGGGTAACAGTTGGACTGATGACCTTTTCCAACCTATTTGATTCTATGACTGTGACAGCAGCACTCAAAGAAGACTGCCATGAGTTGAGGAAGATAAATATTTCAGTAAAAGCCATAAGGAACAAGTTCAATGAGGGGGTCGGGGAACATGAAACTTCACAGGAAAGCCTGAGTCATGGCAGGCACAAAATAAATTTAAATCAGAACCAGCACATGCTGTGTGCTTGGATTCAATTAATTTCTCATGATATCAACAAAAAAGAAAGCCTAATTAACAATTTTTCATAAAAGTAGTTTGTGCTTCTATGTCCCAGCTATTAGGTTTCCTGGAAAGATTAATTGAAATATGCAATGCAGAGAAAGCTGGAGATGTGGAAAAGTGCATAACATGGTGTATGTGTCCTTGTGGGTTGAGGGCAGTTTCTCTGCCTCAGCTATTGCAAAGGTGTAAGAGCCTGAGTCTGTGCACAGCAAGTGCCTGGGAAGGAGACAAGAAGAGGCAAAGGGAGGTACCTCAAAGGAAGCTGAATAGCAGGGCTTCGTTATACACAGGTGGCAGGGTCAGGAGGGAACATTCAACAAAGAAATGGACATCACCTATTCAGTGCAAGAGGTTTGGCTTATTCAGGTACTCGTGATCTGCTTTTAACTTCAAGATTGCTGAAGAATTCTTTTATCCCTTATCTGCTCTCACAGCAAACCTGTCCTTAGGTTCTGGGGCCAGCAATGGTTCAATTGTCAGAGAACACACAGAGAAAGAGTGTGTGCAGGAAAACTCCCCTGAGATGGATGCCTTCCGCTTCCCAGCACCTGCAGGTTGAGCACTGAGGGAGAAGCAGCAAGTGCAGGTGGAGAGGGGCTGTTCTGTGGTCTGATAAGACAGTGCCTGTATTTCATACATGTAGCTTGCTTTACTTGCATTCCAAGTCAGGCAGTCTTTGTGCTTCATTTTTTCTGATGACAGCTACTATTTGGTTGCACTTACCTGCCTAATAACCTGCGATTGAGAACCTTTTATCTCCAAAAATTATAACACTGTCATGAATAGCTGCAATAATTGT
This sequence comes from Psilopsiagon aurifrons, assembly GCA_025447955.1. Taxonomy (NCBI): domain Eukaryota; kingdom Metazoa; phylum Chordata; class Aves; order Psittaciformes; family Psittacidae; genus Psilopsiagon; species Psilopsiagon aurifrons. The sequence continues at coordinate 14,547 of JAOEHY010051552.1, forward strand.
GCAGAAACTGACACGCCAAAATGTCTAAAGTAATTAAACGTGTTGTTACGATGAAAATACCTCAAAATACTTTCAATACTGTGCCAGCTGATCTTGAGGAGGAACGAAGCTGGTTGACACTACACATTAATGTGTTTTAGAAGTGGAGATGTTTCGCAAGGGTGGAGAGGCCACCATGACGCCCGCTGGCAGAGAAGCCGTGCTCTGGTAGCAGAGAGGTGCCAGTTCCTGCGGTGCCTCCCTCAGTGACTTGGTTGGATATTGCCACCTATTTCCGTTTTAGCAAGAGCTCCCACTCAGTGCTCCCAGAGCAGGCCCTGACCCTGAGAGGAGTGCTCGCTCCCACGACCGTGTTTTACTCCCTCAGGACGGGGCCGTCCCTTCTTGCACGTCCCTGTGAGCCCCTGTTGGCCTCAGCGGAGCTGCCGGCTCCTGGGCAAGGCCGGGCGAGGGTGCGAGGCATCCTTGGTGTCCTCACCGCTCTGAACTGAGGCTGTTGGACGCAGGGTTTCCCTGCACTCCGGTGCTGAAGGCTTCTCTTCGGAGATGCTCACCTTGGCAACCATCTTTCATTTAGTGACCTAAGGAATTGCAGCAGTCATGATGTCCACTTGGCACCAGCAAAAGCACCAGTGGCTGCAGTCACTTTGGCTCGAAGCTTCTGGGGTGGGTGACACTGAACATACCTTGCCCTCCTGCAAACCAAGCAGTGCTAAAATATGAAAGAAATAGCATCTGATTTATGGTACTACTTTGAAGAGCTGAATTTTGAGAGCTTTCCTTTACCCATCATCCTTGCACCAGCGTCTTGTATCTGTGTACCAAGGACTGAGGTGTACACTGAGGTGTACACTGAGGTGTACAAGACTTTCCTCTGAGCATCTTAGCCAGAGACACTGTATGCCAAGATGAATCCAAACCCAGATATTAATTCCTGTTATGGCATTATTGGGTAGGCTGAATCTGGAGATACTACTATAAGAGAAAAAATGCATGCAAAAATGGGAATAATTTAATATTATTATTCTAAAATATATGTTACTGATATTTTGATAAAAATTTTCCATTCACTTAATAATACATGCACTTTTTGATGCACTGCTCCTCTAAACAACTAAATAGAGCAAATTAAGTACCATTTGTCTGTCTTCTAGGATAGGATGGAAAAGAATCGGGACTTAGGAGAATTTTAGCTGTTTGGAAAATGCTATTTCAAATGTTTTTGAAATGGAAATGCTTTAGCTATTTTTAATTGATGCCTTTTATTTTTAACAATGAGTCAGTTTCTTTATGAACATTTCTAAAAATAACTGTATTCATGCAAATGCTCTCAGGTATAAGCTGAAAAACTGCCTTGTTCTCAGTCCATGTGAGGTGTGAGGCCCAGATGAGGGCTCTGCACTGCTGCCAGGCTACCATATATTGAGCCTGACTGATGGTGACTCCTCCAGCACTTTTTCCAGCAGCAAAGGTGTTATTTACAGCTGTGTGCAGATCTCCAGATAAGTCTGGAGGGTTAAAGGCAGTAGTAGTTTTGCTGGGCTGTTCCAGATAGTCCCTTTTTAGCTTATGATCCTTGCAAAGCATCTGGTGTTTCTGTTGGATTTGGGAGGTGAAGGGCTCAGTTTGGGTGAGCAATTGGGAGAGCAGCCAAAAGCCACTGGGCCCCAGGCGGTAACAGTGTATTGAAGCTGCAGCTTATCTTGGTTCACGCAGGCAAAGGCTATTCTGCTGTTTTTTTCACCTTGGCCCCTAACATCTCCCTGATGACTATGAAAAGCTTGCTCACCTTCTGTCTCAGATGGTTAACATCAGAGTCCCCTCTTCAGAGGCCGGATTGCATTTGTGAAGCTCAGCTAAGTATGGACAACCTTTTATTAACAAATTACATTTATTTCATTTTTCAATACCTTTATGGAAACCAAAATACCAAGATGACACAAAGAAAAATGAGGATGTGGCCCTAAATTGCCAAAATGCTACTTAACAGGTTTGGACAGGCTGGAAAATAGAGCTGATAATGGTCTCACTAAGGGAACATCAGCATGGAGAGAAAATGAAGATTAGGACTAACATATGGTTGGGGTGCTGAGTCTAATGTACCCTTTATTTCACAAAGCTTTAAGGAAGGAGGAATTGCCTCAGTTTCAGACCAATTTGGGCACAAGATTTCTGAGAGATGGCCAAAAAGGGAAGGTGGTTTCTTGTTTTTTTGTTTGGTTGTTTTTTTCCCCAGTTTTGCTACAAATGCAGCAAACCAGGTAAGTAGGGTTGGAAAAACCTCTGATATCCGTAGGTACCATTTGAAGTAAAATACCAGAGGTTTTCATCAGTATTTTTTGAGATTTCTATCAGTGAGTTTGTTACTTGGTGTATTTCTGTGAAACTTCTGCCCAAGGGACAAAAGATGGTGAGAGGCAGTACCTGGCTTGGTAACTGGTGATGGAGGAGCTAAGCACAGGAAAGGAGGTCACTTTTAAAGTGTGGTGGCTAAACTCAGCTAATCTGACTTCTCACATCCAAATCCTGGTCACCTAAGCTACTCACCTGTGGCTCTGAATTCAGGTCCATTGAAACTCGAAATGCTTTTTTGTTTGGGGGAGTGGGGTTAGGTGGAGTAAGTTCTGCTTGCATGTACGCGATTTGCTGCCAGCAAGTGTGCCATTTGCTTGTCTCTGGAACAGCACTTGTTGGTAGACTGAAGTCATGAATGAAATGATTTTGCTCATGTCACCACCATCCCTCTTGGCCATGACAGTGCTGCACCCACTTATCATGCAGAATCATTGCATGATATACTTCTGAGTGCTGAATTCTTCCCTCTGCAAAAAAATAACTCATAGGTCAGCCCTTGCTGACCATAGGTCAGACACTTGCTATTAAGAGCACAGTATGGTGCTCCTACTTCTTTCTAGTGTTTGAACTTTTTCCTGTCTTCCTCTTCCAGCTCACAGACTCCCAGGAGCCGGTAACTGGTATGCATTGCTCTGTGCTCTTGTGGCAGAACAGAAAAAGACCAAACACACAAGCACAGTTTATAATCCCACCAGCTGCCTTTGGAGAGTGATGATATTATAGGAGAAAGAAAAACTGAAAAGCTCAAGCTATTAGGAATGAAATCATTGCAGAGTCCAGGAGTGAATTAAGCTCTGTGTGCTCTGCCTGTCAGTTCTGTGTACAGTTTGCGCACAACACACGCATGCATACATACAATGAAGTCCACTGTGCAAATGCCAAGATGGGAATAAATACCATTTCAGGTGTGTTTTTGTGGTTGGTAACAATTATTGACCACAGGCAGAATTTGAAAAATAGCTAAATCGTGAATGTTTACACATTAGTGTTAGGTTGTTACAACAGTGCCTGGCTAGGTTTGCTCTGTGCAATGCTTCAATCACTTTTTTAAAGGGCAATGAATTAGTCTGCACAAAAATTGGGTAGAAGAAAGGGAGAAAACATTTTTCTCCAACTTCTGAAACATCAGAGGCAAGTTTTCTCTGACGTTAATTCAGGTAAAGATCCACCAAACCCTTTGTAAAATTAAACTTTGCAGCACATACTTGCTTTCAAGTGAAAGCTTAAACCTACTCTGAGCCAACAGTGTCTGGCTGAATCATTGCTTGTTCTCCCCCATTTAGGAACTGAATCTCTGCAGGGCTCCAAATCTCTGCAGAGCTCCAAATCTCTGCCAGGTTCTTTGGTCCTTTTCTCTGCTCAAGAGAGAATAGCTGCTTTTGTACATTGGTCACTGGTCCTACATGTAAAGTAGAAATTTCTGCTCTCCCATCCCAGCTGCATTTCCCTGCTTTGAGGTATTTGATCTGTGCCAGAGAAGAGCCTCAGTGTGAACCAGTATATAGCTTGCATAGGTAGGAAGGAAATCTCAGTTCTGGAGCAAAACTGGTTGTTTCAGCATCACAGAACAGACTAGTTAACTACACATAGTCCTGCCCATGCTGAAGTCTTCTAATAAGCTTCCTTTCATTATCTTAGTGTAGATAGCCATAGTGGCAGTTTGTGTGAATTGTTCCTAAGAGAAAGGGCTGCTCAACTCTCATAGCTGGGCCATACTCAGGGTTAAAAACAAAGGAGCTCACGTGCGAAAAATAGTCTAAGCATCTGCCTCTTTCCAAACAAGTATGAGAAGTCATAAATGCTGAACATGCGGACAGTCCTTGTATCTGAGGAACTATTCACATTTCATTCTCAGCCGCAAGGAGCAAAGCAAATTTCAGTTACTGTAACTGGTTATTTACTGAGTTTTGGACTTTCCCGAAGATGCTGAGACAAATCAGGTGGTTAAAGCTAACTCTCTTCACTTTGCAGGCATGGTAAGGAAATAGCAAGTGCTGGCTCAGCAGATCTGTGGAGATGGAGGAGCACCAAGCAGTTCAGTTTCCAACAATGACAGGACATCCCAGAGGAAAATGCAGAAAGGTCAGGCACAGAAATATAAAAGTGGTGTATGCAAACTCAGTAACTTTTCATCTTACTCCTTCATTCTTTTTTAACTTTTTACAATAAAGGGATGGGTAGGCTAGCTTAAATTTTGGTGTGTGGGTTTGCATCTTCTCTGGTCTTCCCAGTTTTTAATTAAAACCAGGTGGCCTCATCATTCACATGTGTCCTGCAAAATATTTCTTCAGAATTTTTTTCATTCTTTCATAATTCAAAAGTGCAGTAACCACTTTTAAAATGAAAAACTTTTCTGTACTATTGTAGTGGCTGGCTAATTTCAAAAGATCTTTATCAAGGTTTCTTACATCTATTCTTGCTAACCAGCATCAGCAGCAATACTTTCCTATTGATTTGACTTAGTTTATTCTCCTCCTACTTTGTTCTGCTATTGGCATATCTACCAGAGCCCTGGATGGTTATTTTTATCCATGAAACTGCTGTTTACAGTTTTGTCTTAATTTGCTTCACTTGATTTCATGTATTCCTTTTTAGTGATTTCCATCATTGAGGCACTATTTTGTCAAGCTGACCTGTGAAGATTTATAATATTTAATTATAAAAACAGCATCTCATACCTCATCAACGTCTGTATCTCAGATTATTAGAGCAGCAATTTATAAATCACATATGGTGACTGCATCTATAAAACTTTTGTAAATTGTCTGTACTAATCATAGCAGAAGTAGAATTTAAGGAAAGCTATCCAAAAGAAGAATGCAGTGGCTATGGACATCTTCATACAAAATAAGTAATGGAAAGGCAGGTTAGAGTGATTAAGGTTAATATCCCTACATGCAGGCATACCAGTTTAGGCAGAAATCAAGAGTTCAAGCAGCATAGAAGAGATAATGGTTAGGATTAGTACAGGCAATAGAAAGCTTAAATGTGAAAATAAGTGATTAAAATATTCGTGAGAATGCTGGAAGCAAAATACAATGTTAGTCTGCCTTCTGAGCACTTCACAGCATCTTGGGGAGTCTTAGAGTAAGGAATAATCTTTTCACATATTTCCTTTTATACCACGCTGTATAGGGCTATAGAAGAAAAGTTTGTAGGTACCTACTGGAGATGACAGCAATTACTGACTGGTTGAATGTGACTGAAGGGAATTAATGTCTTCTGGTGCCAGATCTTTTATGAAGGTTTGAGAAAGTCAGTGAGGCGAATAGCATGGTATTTCTCTAGTCTTGAAAGCAGTTTGATTAAGCTGCACATTTTGGAAATCACACTTGTTTCCAAGCTCTGAGATACCTGGAATTGGTAAGAAAGGAATATCCTGGGTGAAATCCTGAAAAGACTGCCAGGTAAAGAATTGAAGGCCAGTGGCATACTTTGTACCAGTGTCGTGGTTTAAGCCATAAATCAGCCACGCAGTTTGTTCACTCACTTCCCCCTTTTTCTTCCCTCTGCTCCT
>JAOEHY010051554.1:0-14569 GCA_025447955.1 Psilopsiagon aurifrons
CTTGGGTGGCATGGTTTAGTGTGAGGTGTCCCTGCCCATGGCAGGGGGGTTGGAACTGGATGAGCTTAAGGTCCTTTACAACCCCAACTATTCTATGATTCTACAATTCTTTCGGTGCACCAAAATTTATATATAGGATGCACCGCCTTGCTGGAATAAAATAGGACTACAAATGCTGGAGAAGATGGATGGATGGACGGATTATTGGATGGATCAAGCACTTCATTAATTGAGCATAATGGCAACAAAAAGACTGGAGGACTGGATTGACAGTGAGAAGACTCACATTCCTCCCTCCAGACCTACTTCCCTTTGGCAACCAAAGGGCTCCTGCATCTGGACAGAAACAGGAATGCGAACAGGAAAGCGATTTTGCTGTGAGGAACCCTCACTTCATTCCCCAATTATAATATCTCCTCTTGATTTTCGTTTGAGTGATTTCTCTGCCCCACAACTCCCATTCACAGATTTATAGAAGCAAATGATTTTGTCTAGCAATGGACACCAGCCACCCCTGGGGACCAAGCCAAGATCTGCTTTGTGGCCATGGGGAAATATCATCCCCTAGTTAAGGACAGATATTAAAAAGACAAATTAAACTGATTGGGCACAAGCAATTAAAGCTCTTATTTTATAGTCAGACCTTCAATAACCACAGCCCAGAAGACATCCCTGGGTCATGCTACATCTCTGCTGAGAGAAGCAACTTTGCCTCCTTTATAACTGCATTAAGACTAATGGAGGAAGGAAAAAGGTGAGCTATGATATGAAGTCAGCTTTTATAACACTAAATCAAAGGCTCTCATAAGCATTTCCCCTCGTGGTCTCCCCTTTTAGCAATGGCCTGGCCAGATCCCATTGGTGGGCACAGAAAATAGCACATCTTGCTTGGGGAGTAACTACTTGCAAACTTCCCTTTTCACTTTGTACTTGCTTCGCTATTTATTTACCTTCAATTGCTTCCTTGAAGCTTTTTAAACCAACCAAAGGAGGGTTAAGTCGTGGGATGAAGGAAGGAAAATAAACTTGAGGGAAGTTAACAGCCACTGCTAAGGGCAATCAACTGATGAGTGTAAACAACACTCTTGACCTCGAAACCTCCATCCATTGCAGCAAGGAAACATCACTCATTTGACCATATGAGGGCACAATCTCCTTATTTTTAGTGTTCCAAGTTTAATCCACAATGGATATTGTTTGAAGTCTGTCTCAGTGCTTTTGCTTATAGTAACTTATGCAATGCAATCTGTGTAGCCACTGCAGCTACCGCTGGGAGCAGGAAAGCTGCTGTGAGGAACATTGGGAAGCTGTAAGGAAGAGCCAGATGCAGGAAACACTGTGCATCCCATGCTCCCTTAGGGAAAAGATCCTTTAGTGTGGGTGCTCAGTCACATCACATTAGAGAAAAACCTCATTGCTATGGCTAGGAGTGCAGGGAATGATTCGAAGAATGGGATAAAACAGATCTTCTCTTCAAATCTTGCCTGGAAGATAGGCAAAACACAGGCTTTTAAGCTGAACTGATTTAAAAGGAGAACTTTAGACATAAGGGTTGCTTTTTTCCATACGCAATGGGTCACTCCTTGACTTAATAGACTTCTTGGCATGACCCTAAAAGCAAAGCTCACTCCAATTCCACACCACCAGCAAAGACTCCCCATTCAGAGGTGCCTGTGGCTCTATTTCCACTCTCCCAGGAGTCTCTTCCTCATTCGTCTGGCTGTCATTCCTCAGCCCTTTCCTGCTATACGGGGTTTTTAAGGATGCACTGGTCCTCCCTGCCTGCAGAGCTTCATGCAACTATCCTCCACTCCTGATGCTCCCAATATCTGGCATGGCGTTCCTTTCCATGCCTTACCTCCTATGACAAGAGCATCACTTCCCACCTCACCTTAGTGCATGCCATCACACAGCTCCCCTCATCTACACTTCACCTCTCCAGCTGGCCTGTTTAACTCCATTTTGGAGGCAGTTTTCATCAAAGACTTGACATTGAATAGAAGCATCCAGCTCTATCCCAGTCAGTCCCCAGGAACAGTGCAGATGCTGTTTTTTCACGATGGATTTTGAAGGGACAGGAGGGGAAGAAGCAGCAGTGTGCATGATTTACAAGATCTAGAATCTGTTGCTGGGAATAGGAGACCCCCGTGTGGATCATCTCAGTAGGGCCATTTACTTCACTATCACTGACAACTGCTGTCCCGAAAATGACCTTTTTATTCCACCACCCCCCCCCCCCCCCCTTTTTTCTTATATTGGTCAAAGAGGAACAAGGGAATAGAAACATAAGGAATAAATCAGGAATAAAAGAAATCCTTCCCAGCTTTTCCACTGTGCCTGTGAAGTCGGGGCGAATTTTCCCTTTTTTTTTTTTTCTTGGGAACAGGACCATCAAATTGGAATCAATATTCTTTTGGGGGGTTGCTGTTCATCTTTCTCTCTTAAGGATGCTTCACACATCTTTGTCAGCAGCAACACCCCCCTGGTTCATCCCGGATCCCCCTTTGTGTTGGAAGCCTGTTTGGGTTTTGGTGGCACTTTGACAGTTTCACAAGGCAAGCGTAGAAAAGGTCACAAGGGACTGGAAGAGTGAGTCAGGGAGGGAGGGGGTAAGGAGGGAGGGAAAGGAAGCCAGTGCTTTTCCGATTGAAAACCTGCCACCAATCATGCATGATTCAATGGCAAAATGAATCCCAGGCGCTTGCTGTTGTTGTTGACATTTACTTAGCAAAGAGGGGCTGATGGGCAGATTGAATGGGGTTGGGATGGCTCACGTTTAAGTCAAAGTGACCAAAGTGCAATATTGAAAATGACTGAAGTGGGAACCTTTTCAGATTACTCACTGGCTATCGCTTCAAGAAGCCATGTGGTAAACCTAAAATATGCTGCATGAATGGCCCAGCTCTTTTAAGGAATGCATTGATTTAGCAGACAGAATATGTTGCTAAATTGAAGCTCCAAGGCTCGCTCTGGCTGGGAATAGCTGTTCCTTTGCAGGCTGCAGTGTAAGCTAGGAACTGCTGTCCTGCCTTCATAAATGGCAGGCCATGTAGTTAACACCTCAGCCTTGCACGGGGAGCTTTGCCGCTGGTGCTTCCTCTGCTCCCGATGCTCAGTCTCCTCTCGACCTCAGCCTCAGCAGGGGAGCTTATTCCTGCTCTCTCCCCAAGGCAAGAGGGATGAGGGGGGTTATTTGGCTTTTTATCATCCACCTAATTCACAGCACCAGAGTTTGGATACACACTGCTCCTGCTTCTACCATTTATGCTGATAGGAGCTCCTGCTTGTCCAGGGCAGTTGCAGAGGGATCACAGAATCGCAGAATAGTTTGGGTTCCTCTCCAGCATCCTTGTAGCCCCCTTCAGATACTGGAAGCTGCTCTGAGGTCTCCATGCAGCTTCTCTTTTCCAGGCTGAACAGTCCAAGTTTTTCTTCTTTCCCAATGTTTATTCCCTCCCACTTCCATCTCCCTCTCAAACCTGCTTTCTCTGCTGACATTAAATAGCACACAGACACGAGGTCAAACCACCTGAGAACTGAGACAGGTAAATGCACTGTAGTGTTTCAGGGACTCTTCATCTGGGACTGTAACCACAGATCAAGGGGTGATGGGTTTAAATTGAAACATGGCAGATTCAAGTTAGATATAAGGAAGAACATACGCAATAGCACACACTGCGAGGGTGCTGAGGTGCTGGCACAGGTTGCCCAAAGCTGTGGCTGCCTCATTCCTGGCTGTATTCAAGGCCAGGTTGGACGGGGCTTGGAGCAAGCTGCTCTAAAGGAAGGTCTCCCTGCCCATGGCAGGGGGGTGGAACTGGATATCTCAAGGTCCCTTCCAACCCAAACCATTCTATGATTCTATATGTCTTCTAGCTGCAACACCAGGATTTGGAGGGGATGCTGTTGGCATCACACCCTCTTCCTCCTGAGCCTACCTGGTTCATCCTCTCTCTGTGCTCCTCACTACCTCCAGAAGAGGTGCAGCAGCCCAGTGCATGGTAGGCATGGCCACATTACCATCCTGTGGTGCCTTTCTCTGCCACGTAGCTCACTCAGGGTTGTGCAGACCTATCCCGTAATTGGCGCTCAAATAAATACGACCTGGGCCAAATCAAACACCAAAGCTTAAACGTGATGTAGAAGCCTGAGCTCACAGGAGCACAGCAAACCCAAACAGGAAAGGGATTTAATTAAAGGGACAAAGTCACTCATTAAGACTTGAAACCCCCTCAAAAAACAAAAGCAACGCCAACAAGCCAGGGCAACTGGAAAGTTTCCCTTAACCCTGAAGGGGTAACTCAAACCAGCTGGTTATAAAGATCATAAAATCATACAATGATGTAAGGATAGGCCAAGGGGAATGGCTTTAACTTGTAGAGGGGAGACTGAGATGAGCTCTTAGGCAGAAGCTCTTCTCTGTGAGGGTGCTGAGGTACTGGCACAGGGTGCCCAGAGAAGCAGTGGCTGCCCCATCGTTGGCAGTGCTCAAAGCAGGCTGCTGTTACTTGCTGTATGACGAGGTGTGTGCACAGAGAAGTGATTGTCACATTGCAGTGGGCTTCTGTGACTTCGGTTGGGTTTAATTTCACTGAGTTTTACCCTGAATCTTAAAAGCTTTAGAATCAGTCTCTGATCATGTACAGCTGAAAGAGTTGTGAACAAGGCATAGTCTTGATCCAGTCAGAAGGTGGCTGCTACTGAAAAGGACGCATTGCCCTGGGATGGACTTTACTGGGCTGGTCTTCCTCTCTTCAGACTCCCCTGCAGGAATTCTGATCACGCAAGACCTGACGGAAAACCCTGCTTTGCCCTCTGGAGAAGCAATCTTCCAAGGTGAAATTTGCTGCCCAAGCAAATGCATCTACTGCCATTTCCCACTGGCCTCCCATTGTGCTTCCAGAAGGGCAAAGATTTTCCTTAGCTTCCTTCTCATATCCATCAGCCCTATGTGTGTTCAGGGTCCCCTATGATATCCCAAATAGAATAAGGCTTAAGGTAACTGAACCTTATCCTCAACTTGCTGTGCTTGTGAGCAACACCAGAGAAGGCATTAGAGGCAGCATGTTGGAATCAGGGCTGGGAAGACTTGAGCACTCTCTTGCTCTACTTTTCTTCTAACTCTCAGACTAGGTTCCAGCATACTGTGATAGAGAAGCTGCCAGCACTATCAATAAATGCCACTGCTTCTTCCTCACCGGGCCCATGTCAGCAAAGGTTCCACTCTGCCCTTGGCATAAATAAGGCAACTGAAGGAAATGATGGCATCTTTATTTTGCAGATGATGAACCAGGTGCAGAGGAATGTGTTCATAGAATCACAGAACAGTCTGGGTTGGAAGGGCCATTAAGATCATCCAGTACCCCTTGCCTGTGTTCTCCTGGGACAGCACAAGTGGAAAGGGAAAATGAACATGTCATTCCTAAATCCCGTACAAGTATCCTCCAGGCCTGCTGACCAGCTCTTCATCCTTCTTGGCAGGCACAGGGGCTTGACCAGAGTGGAGTTACTCTTTGATTCCAGATTATTTGTGCTACAAGCACGGCAAAGAGGTTCCGTCATGGCCTTAGGACCCCACAGAGGTTAGAAATGCTGTGTAAACACCAAGAGAAAGGATTGACTTGGTGCCAGAGAGTTGGTAACAGGTTGTGAACAAGACACTGAGTGGGTGGCCAACATCCCTAAGAACCCCTTCTCTTGGCGGGTAACATAATGTCCCTCATCAGAGGCCCTTGGGCAACAACATGTTTGGCACCTCCATCCTTTTCATCCTTTTAATTTGTTACCACATTTTTCTCTGCTTTATCTGTGAATGGATCTCTCCTCCTTCAGCTGGAGCTTTTTGTGGAGACAACCTCCTCACCAGTTCCCTTGGTTTGGCTTGACCACCTATTTGGGCTGGCTTGTCCTTCCTTCAACAGTCTGCTTTGGTCTTCTTTAACAGCACTGAGTGCTTTTGATGAGAAGCCTCAGAAACATGTTAATAGAAAGGAAAATAGAAGGGAAAACATTAGAATAATCAACAGGAATTAATAAGCCATGAAAATAAAAAGACTGGAGGAAGAGTCCTACAGAGTCCCACAGTCTTTAGAAGGTGAAAAGATGGGAGATATGTCAAGCAAAGATGAGCTGGCAAATGCGTGTGTGAAATACAAGAATGTAAAGTGAAAGGCTATTAGTAGCAAAGGCATCTGGATAAAATTACAGCCTTAACAGTGCATGAAAGAAAGAAAGGGAGAGAAAAAACTTTATTAGATCCACCAACAAGTCTCGCTCTGTTTCAAGGAAGAAGGACACAAATCAAGGGGTTATTTTTATCCACAGAATGAGCTCGTTTCCCAAATGCAAGAACGAAAGATGAAGTTAAAAAAGAGAAAAAGAGGTGGAGAAAGTCTTTCTTTCTACTCAACTCCTGTGGAAAAAATCCCCCTGATCCCAACTTTATGAAGGCCATAAAAAGACTTGGAAATCTATTCTGGCAGATGCCGGTGGGACTGGTGGTTGAGGCTCATACTTATTGGGTCTGATAGACAGAGGGATTGTAAGGCAGTTGGAAAAGTGCTCCACTTTGGAAGTGTTCTCAGACTATTACTTAAAGGTCAGAATGGTGGAGTCATGGTGAAGGGAAAAACACAGCAGCAAAGAGCACTGCCCACTGGCTAAAGCCATGAAGCTCCTGGTGACATCTTGGAGCACTCGTCTCTGATGGAATATAGGCTCAGTCATGCATTCTTTTGGAAGCAGCAAACCTGAGGGTTTCCCTTCTTCATTTTATTTAATCAGAGGCTCCTAAATCAGTAAAATGGCTAAATCTGGTAGGAGCTCCAGGCCAAATTTCCTTCGGCTGCTCTTTAAATCCATGCCTGAAATACTAGAGCTGGGGAGAGAGAATTCACCTTCATTCTTTCCTCCTTCATCGCAGGCAATGTGCCTCAGCTTTTAGTTGCAGAGATAAAATGCTCTATTTTGGTACATCGTGACAACATCAAGGTAGAGTTTCATCATTTATTCCATATCTAGAACGGACACTGCAGTGCTGCTGCCTACAAATGCCTTTTACAGAAGGAGGATCTAAACCAGAGAGAACTAGACCATCATGAGTGCTGCTTAGATAGAAGCAACTGAGCTTTGGGGCTGAACTTCTCAAATGCAAGCTGCGCTCCATGTCCCCTGAGCAGGGAAAGCTGAAATGGACCTTAGAAGGTGGGTGGTTGACAGCATTCAAAGGAAAATGTGCAAAATGGGTAAGTTTGTGATATTCTGGCTTTTCTCCTTACCTAGGTGTCAACCTGAACCACAGCTATGCTCCTCCAAGACACTGTGTGTTGAGAAAAAGAGTAAGAAAAAGAGCAGGAAGCACTGGCAGGTAGTCTGCAGCTGAGACACGTCAGTGTAATTCACCTACATCAGTGTAACTGAGCTGATTCTGGTGCCTAATTTCAAGCAATTCCCAGCTTCCTGGCTGTCTTGCATCCAAGAGAAGCAGTACAAACACCTTCATACCTGCCTTGAGGGATTTCTTCGACCATCTCTCTAGCCATAGTGTAAGTTTATCTCAGCAGAGGTGTCCCTGCCCATGGCAGAGAGGTTGGAACTGGATGATCTTAAGGTTCTTTCCAATCCTAACTATTCTATGATTCTATGATTGGGTGTAGTTTGGGATATCCACCAGATCAGTTGAAACAGAACAACAGCCCTGCATGCAGCTAAGCAACAGCTGCAGAGACGAGCTTCCCAAGATCTCATCTCAACATACAACATTTGTAGTCATCTCAGGAGCCCAGGTGAAGGCAAGGAAATGCTTTATCTTCTCTGCCCTGAGGTACAAAGCCAAAACGAGCAACTCCTGCCATGAGATGTCCCATGAGGGAGCAGAAGGCTGTGCCCAGCATCGCTTAAAAGGTCATCAGAGGCTTTTCTCCTCAATGCAGAAAGCTGAATGAGACATTAGGCTCACCTAATGTACACCTCTGGCAGCGCTCAGCCTCTAAGGAGCCTACGCTGGAGCAGTCTTTGTATGGAGATAGCCTGGGTGGGGCAGAGACTTTAACTGCACATCTATTACATCTACTGCTATTATGCTTTGCTGAGTGCACACACGCTCTGCAATTTTAACTTAATCAAGCCTAAGAAAATGCTTTTATCAGTGCCAAAAGCCACATCTGCACCAGGGATATTTAGAAGGGTGCTCCCTGCTAAACTGTGAAGGCCTGTTCAAAGTCAAAGGCACACTGCAGCTTTCCAACAGGAGGAAGGAGGCTACCAGAATCATTCACTTTAGGGGGAACAATACATTTCCCCCCCCCACAGCCTTGTTCTCAGGAACTCTTTTGGCTGAAGCATCCAAGGAACTTCAGCCTATGGCATACACTCTTCATTTCATGGTGCTTTGCTTCAGTTTTGACAGCACTGTAAGCAGATGAAAATAGGGCTTTAAAGTGAAAAGTTTCAGGCAACCACAAGTTTAAACATTCCTACCTATTCTGCCTCTAATGGCAAAACCATAGTAAAGCTGTAATCAGATCTGCTCCTTGTAGGCTGGGCTCTTTTCCAGCACTTATCATGGAAACTCTGGGAGATGGCAGTCTGCTTTAACTGAGCCTGAGCCAGGGCAATAGAACTCTTCTCCCTGTTTGGGAATTCTGAGCTTCTCCAGCTGGTGGCATCTGCTCCTTGTTGGCCCAGATCTCATGTTCTGCTGCACTATCAGTTTCGATTGACAGCAATTTTCAGGGCTTGCCATTGAGGAAATGAATTTGAAGGTAAGGAAGAAAGGTTTAAAGAACAGATGACAAAGCCCTCTAAACGCTTCTCATGTCTCTTTCTACGGCTTCCCAATCTAGTGGCTATAAAAAGCCCATTGTCTGAATTGATCTCTTGAATACAGACAGCACAGAACCTCAGCAGTACTTGAGATAACTGTTGGACATTTCAAGTGTTGTGTCTCATTGACACCACCATAGCACCTCAAGCTTAAAGGGTCCTAAAACCAAACCAGTTCTAGGTGCGAAACAAAGATGCTCTGTGCTTCAGAGATTACCTGGATATGGTTTGCCTATTGGTTGACTTTCAATACTATAAGATCATAAAAGAAAGCTGGCAGCTGTGATACTGTACATCAGAAAGAAGTTCATAAAATAAGCAAGTATGGTTTGAAGAAACAAAGCTGATACTGGGTCACAAACAAAATAGGATGGCGAATCATAATGAACTTACTGCAACCTCCCACATTAATCTAAGGGAAGGCAGGCAGCAGCTGGCAGGAAAAAGAAGCAGCCTGCAGGTAACTCCATGCCCTTAAATCATCACAAACCATATGATGCAGAGAAAAAGCTGATATAAATTATCGCTCTCCTTTCTAAAATACAGCTAAGAGCAACAGAAAACAAAACTAAATTGAGGAGAATGGTGAGGGTGGGTGTTGGACATCCTAGCACTTAATTTAACCTTTAGTCTTGTTAATTCATGCCAAAGATCCGTGCCCAAGCCCCAGATGAAGCCACTGAAGAAACTGGTTGATTCAAGGGGCTTTACGTTGGAGCAAACACTTCTCAGAGTGTACCTGGGGATAGGGTGGGATAGGAGCCTGCCCTTATCTCATTACAGCCCCCAGATATCTATGTCATCAGGTATACATCATTTACACCATTGCCTAATTTATACTGTGAGATAGTTTGACCCCAGTAATTATTACTGAGAGGATTAGATTTGTACCACCTGGGGTGTAATGAGGAAAGAAGTAATTTAATGTGGCTGAGATGCTCAATGCATTTACAGCTGTAGTCTACTTATGCTTGGGTAGCCTGTACTTTCTTGTAGTTCTCCTTCTCTCCAGGTGAGCCATAAGTGGACTTAATTGTATTGCATTTTATTCATTTAAGTGTAGTTTGTGTTTTCTGCATTTAAAAGCTTCAGGTGGCAATCTCACTATGTGCTGGCCTATTGGTGCTACTGCATTTCACCTTTCTCTCTTCCTTACTTTCCCCCTTCTGGGAGAGGGTGTGAAGGTGGTGGTTGTGGTTTTCCTAGTTTGGAGCATGTCTTTTGCACCTTTAAACTGTTTAGCTGGAACAGTTTAGTTACTTGTGAGGGAAAAATGGAAGGGAAATACTTCCTTGGAGTTCTGGAATCCTGTGTGTGGTGGGGGTTTTTGTTGTCTTTGTCTCTTCAAATCTGAGCTCTGTTTCATCTTGAAGTGTAGGCAGTAAGTTGTGTTGGTCTTTGTCCTACAAAAGCATTGTTTGCTATTCCCACTGGAAAACCACCTTGCCTTAGCTAACTAAGAAGCCTTCTGAAGATGTCATCTGCTAGCGCTGTGAAGCAGGTTTGTTGTAGAATCATAGAATAGTTTGGGTTGGAGAGGACCGTAAGAACATCAAGTTCCAACCCCCCTACCATGGGCAGGGACACCTCACACTAAACCATGGCACCCTAGGCTCTAAAAACTCTTTATCCAGTGGCACTAGAAGTGCATAAATACACACATACAATCAGTTTGCAGGAACATTAAGTCATTCACTGTATCATTTTTCATGTGAAACTCCTCTGTTGCACATGATGCTCTATATTCCTGCAAGTAGTTTATGACAGGATAAGAATTACCATCTTGTGATAGATGCTGTCATGGTTATAGGGGAATAGCTTCCCCTGCTAAGGCTGCCCAGTGTTATTCTTCCATGGCTTCACTAACTCTTCAAACATCCCTCTGTAAAGTGTCTCATCCCCTTCTCAGTTTGTAAAAGAGAGGACATCCACCAGTGCCAGCAGCTCTGTTGGATGAAGTAATGGAAGTGTGTACAGGGACAAGTTCATAGTTGTTTGCTGCTAAAGCAGAAGGGTCTGCAGAACTGTGTTCTCCAGGGCTTGGGGCAATCTGATATTTCCATTAGTGACCTGGATAAAGAAATACTTTACATATTAAGTGTACTTTATGTATTAGGTGTGCAGGTGGCACTGGTCAGGCCTAGGGAGGAAAAGTCCTGCCAGCAGAATGGAAGGGAGTCCAAAGCAAACTCCCTAAACTGGAGAAATAGCCTGGAAAAACAGGCTATGAGCCCATGGGCACAAACAGAAATGCCCATGCTTAGGTGAGGTTAACCAGCCTGAAAAGGATGGAGGGCCAGCATGAGGGAAGGAGCCAGGGTTTACAATGAGTCACATTGTGAATGTGAGTCAGCAATGTTCTGCGCTCGTACTATCCTGGGATGTACAAACAAACTAATACTCTCTAACACGTAAGCAGTTTTTCCACTCTGGTAGTAGAGGTTGTATTAGCTGATGTTGTGTCTTGAGGGGTCAGTGCCTTTTAAAAGGGGAGGGAAAGAGAAGTGACAAGAAAAGCAATTCAGGTACTAAAACATGGTCTGTGATGGCAAAGCAGAAAAGGGGTAGTTTAGGCCAGGAAAGAGAAAGGCAGCCTCAATCTTGGTGCTTCCTATTGTTTGGATGTTTGGCTCTGCAATTGTGCCAATCTCCTTTTAGCATCACTTTTGTTTCATTCCTAATATTGATGTTTCTCCAACTTAACCAAGTAACAGCAAGAAAAAGAGAGACTCTGCCCCATGACATCACATTGGAATTCCTATAGCTCATCAGGGATGGAGCACAGACCTGCTGTAGGACTCAGGAAAATATGCTGAATGAGGTCTCTGAGAGGTTACCTGGCACAGCCTGAGTTCTGGAGTAGGATGAGCGGTTTGCAAGAGGCCTCCCAGGTGTTTGGATAATCTATTTTTGATCCCTGCAGTGACGTTCATGTTGTTAGACTCTTTCTACACTCTTCAGCTGGTTTTGTTGGTTTTTCCTCTCTAGAATCAACAACCTTGGTCTTTAAAATCCCTTCAAAACTTTGGGTTTTTAGACTTCATCTTAGAAGGATTTTGTTGTTTAGGTGCAGGTTACTAGCTGTATTAGCAACGCTGTAGACAGTGGCTGTCAGGCCACCAACAGCCTCCATATGCTGCTCTAGAAAGGCAGGAGTACCCCAAATCTTAAGCAATATACATCCTCAAACAGCACGAACTGCCTGTGAGAAGGCAACCAAATCTTAGCTTAAAACAGCTGTTACCTGCACACCGCTTATTTGTTGCACTAAATAGGGTCAGGATCCATGGGTAAGGGAAGGATGTGATGAAACGATGCAGGAGTGCATCAGATTGAGCAACTGCAGGCCAGCCTGCTTGTGCTTAGACAAGCATACAGCATCTTTTGGAGAGGGGTGGGAGGAAGTTACCTGCTGTGTCAGTGCATTATAACCCTGTTTCCATACTCCCCAGCAATGCAATTTCCTCTTTCTCCCCTGCTCTGTCAGAGTAACTCTCAAATGTTTTGTCTAAGACACAAAACCTGATGTTGAAATGCAGTTTTCCATGTTAATGATGAGCCCTACATCAGCATTAATCATGCCTCCATGTCTGCCAGGAGCAGCACTTCAAGAGGGAGGGAGAAAGCCCCAACTACTTCTCTCAGACCATGACAGCTCTGATGGGTCTTCTCATGAAGCCGGCTGTAGGCCAAGCAGATGCTGACAGCAAGCTATAAATTGTCACTTCAGCTCTCAACCAAGAGTGTTTCATTGGAACTGGAGGGACTTTTACTCGCTTCAGTTCTGCCAGAGTGTTTAATTGCTCTTTTAGACAACTTTGGTTACCTTTCTGTTTCCTATCTGATCCTGTGTATATAATGAAGGCATCACTCCCAGCCCTCTTCCTCATTTCTCTTCTGCTCTCCTCTACTTTCCCAGGCTCTCTCCTCTACTTTCCCAGGCTCTCTCCTCTTATCTTTTTACTCACTAAAGGCTTGAGTACACCTGAGCTCAGGAGCCTTTTCCCAGTAATGGCTTCAGCATGGATGCAGATCCCCTGCCTAAAGGATGACTCTGGAGCAGGACTGGTAGCAGAGAACTGCTTCTTAGAGCTGTGCAATGAGGAAATTGTGCATGGGTTGCTGTGGTTTTCCCCCTTCCTGTGTAAAGAACCATGGCAATTTGGCTTAAACTATTTCAAAGCCTCTGTGTTAGATCCTGCTGGTTGCTAGCCCAGCTTTCCCCAGCATAGGGAATTCCCAGGCACTTCCTGAAGTCACACAATATGACTTTGCAAGGAACGCTTTCTGCATCTCATAAAGCCAGGATGTTTCCACCTTGGGTTCCTAAACCTCCAAGTGAATTCAGTCTCTTGAAGTTGACCCTGTCTATAGAAAGTATCTAAATTCTTTCCCCACTGGTCTTATTCCAGGTTGATTCATCTGAAACCAACCAGATGATATTTATCCATTTAACACCAAATGTGTTGGTTAGCTCAATGAAGAGCTTCACTTTCCCAGGTACAAGTGGAAATGAAACCTTATATTTTCCTAAGGGAAAAAACCACCAAACCCTAACACATTTTTTTCTTACCAATCTACTTTCATTAAAATGCCAAGAGTATAAAATATGGATGCATTTAATTATATCTATAAGGTGTTATCTGGCCAATCCTATAATGTTTACTTCCCACATCAGGTGACGTGTGCTAATGAACTTGTGTGTTGCAGACTGATGCTGGTCTGGCTTTCTGGAGATCAAGGTGTATCATAGAGTGGTTAGACAAGAAAAAGGAGAGTAACCTCATGCAGCAGAGGGCCACAGGTGGTCAGAGCTTGCAGAGCATTAGCAAGGGATAAAAGGCTTCTGTATTCTCCAATGTGACACAAAACAAATGAATCCACCTCAGCTTGTGAAGGAGATGATGTGTTTAGAGCAATATATGATTAAGAGATGAGCTTTTAGGCAGCAGCTCTTCCCTGTGAGGGTGCTGAGGCGCTGGCACAGGGTACCCAGAGAAGCTGTGGCTGCCCCATCCCTGGCAGTGTTCAAGGCCAGGTTGGACACAGGGGCTTGGAGCACCCTGCTCTGTGGAAGTTGTCCCTGCAATGGCAGGGGTTGGAGCTGGAGGAGCTTTAAGGTCCCTTCTACCCAAACCATTCTCTCACTCCATGTAAAAGCTATGTTGAATATCAGACTGTTTGAACAACACTTGCATTACAGTGGTTTGCCTAAAATTCCTCTAGAGCCAAAAAGTAGTGAGGAATCCCAGATTGATTCCTGTGACCTGTTTGCAAATCTTTTTAGGCTCAGTTGTCTCAGTTGGAGAAGGTATATACAGAATCTCAGAATGGTTTGGACTGGAAAGGACCTTAAGATCACCTAGCTCAAATCCCTTATGTCTCCATTAATCTGAAATGGAGTTTAGAAGGACTTCCGTAGTTGTGGACCTGGACACTACAATGTCCAGCCTTCTGAAAGTATTGCCAATTGTATTCTTTATTTAAAACCAGGCTGGAGAACTGTCAGGTGTTGGGATTATCTATTCCGAAGGTTAAAACTGTACCTGATATATTCCATTTAAAAAATACTGCGTTTGGCTTTCAGATATTTATTAGTTTGCGGGGGGGGGGGAGGCAGGGAGAAGAGATGAACTATCAAGCTACAGGTTTACATCAGACTTACAGTTTCATAGAATCATAGAATAGTCAGGGTTGGAAAGGACCTTAAGATCATCCAGTTCCAACCCCCTGCCATGGGCAGGGA
>JAOEHY010051555.1:0-11952 GCA_025447955.1 Psilopsiagon aurifrons
TAGTGGTTTGTGTTATACCTTAGTTACTAAACTGTTCTTATCTCAACCTGTGGGAGTTGCATTCTTTCGATTCTCCAACTGCGTGGCTGATTTAAGGCCTATACCACGACAGTCATGAGCAGAACCTGAATCTTAAGAATGCTAAACTTAGTGCTAGTCCATGTGTTCCAGTAAGATTTAGATACCTGCTGTCTCTCATTTGAGGCACAACGTGACAGGCATATTTAGACAACGCTGATTTCTATGTTTCCTATTCTACAAGTCCCTAATCATGTACATACAATGAATAGGATAACTAAGATACTTAATTCCAGATTATCAATTCCAGGGAGAAAAACACCGGTCTATAAGTAATTTTGTAAATCTATCCTTTTGACACTTTTAGCCTATTAGTCCAAGAAAAAGCTTTTTCCAGTTTTGCAAGCAACATTTTATTTATACTATTCTGAAAAGTAATTCATCAAAAACTTCATTCTGTTTTCTTATATCATAACTTCAAACTAGCTGTAACTTTTGAATACTTTCTGATGAATACTTTCTGATGAGTTTCCTTTCTTTCCAAGATTATTTGGAATCAGGAACACTTCTATTTTCCCCCCTCTTGTAATGTCTATTGTTTCTTAGAGAGACAATCCACAGAAGAGTTAATAATCTACTACCAATATGTTATTGTCTGCTTTACATGATGCTGAAGGCTGAATTCAGAGGCTTGTTGCTTTTGACTGCAGAATTTGCTTTTTATGTATGTTATTTACAAAACTGCCACATCTTTCAAACTTCATATTTCTCTTGATCTTTTTATGCCCTTTTCTTACTTTCCCACAGCTCCTACTCCATGTAGGATGTGATGCTGTGCTTGCTCTTCAGCTAGGTGAAGAAGGCCCAGAATTTCTTATTAACCTGTGACATGCTTTAGTAAAAATTACCTTGAATACTCTACATTTTTGTTATAAAAATAAAGTTTTGAAGCTGAGTTGCGTGAGGCTAGACATCTGTTTAGAGCAAGACAGAGACGAAAACCTGGTAACTGCTGTGTTACTTTTCTAGCAGGGACTCTTTCCCGCTCTTGGACATGATAAGGTAGTTGTAAGTTGTCTTCACCAAAAAATGAGGCTGTAGCCTACATTTCTGTAATACAAAATCATTTCAGTGGATTTAATTTTCCATTTCCAAGTTGACTTAATTCTTTTCACAAAATCTATTATCATTCTTGCTGTACCAAACGTGAGGTCACATGGTCAATTATCTAAATAGATTTCCTAAACACCATTCAAATATATTTATTGGTTCAGTTTTCCCTTTAAAACCTAAACTTCGAAGTAGCAGGCAGGAAAAACTATCAAGTATATATGTGGGGTTTTAGTATAGCTAAAGAAGAACTTTTCTTTCTCACAGTGTTTTGCTTTGATTTTCAGTTAACGCTCTCTTCCAAGCTTTATTCTGCAGTTACTCCTCATGCAGGTGTCCCAAACAGAAAGAATGGATACTTCGTCTCACTTGTTTTCCTCTTTATTTAAACTCAATATTCAGCAAAAAGAGCCTAGTGAAAACTAGTTTCCATTCTTTACCAACAGGAGTCTTTGTCTAGAGCAGCTTTGATAAGCATGCATACTTCTTTTTTTTTTCATTTAACTAGGATAAAAAGGTAAGCAGAAAAGCATTCATGATTCTGAGGCAGTGGAATGTGCTAGGAGTTGAGTAACTTACATTATATGAAGTCACAAGTGCAGAAAATAACTTTAAAATATTTCAGTCCCAGAGTATTGAATCAAAAAATCGCACTCTTGAAATTTTTTCTACACAGCTTTTTCTCTGGCATCAGATATGGGGTATAGCATGCATTGATTTTTCTGTAGACAAAAAGTAGATTACAAGGACAAATAATAATCATAGCAAGGTGGTTTATATTTAATCTTTACCTAGCACATAGATCAGAAGGAGATGAGAAAAATAAGACCATGTGTACATTGAACATTTTGTGTTTGCGGTACCATTGTCTTTTTCTCATTGCCAAAGCTAATTATTGTTCAATTAACATCATCCTCTAGGTCATTACTAAATACAGGAATTACGCTTGTTTTCATATTGAGTGCTTGTATTGCTACATTCACTGCTGTGAATTTACCTGGTAAGGATAAAGTGTACTCACTTATTCTATACTGCTAACGAGGCAGTATTTTCTTGCTGTTTCCATGGATTATCTGTGCTGTATGGTTATATGAGTTTTGTTCAGATATGCTATTGCCTTTATCCACCAACACTGTGTGTCAGAAGAGACATAGATATTTAGTGTGGTGTTTTTTGCTTGGCAAAGCTCTACTAGATTTTTTTCCTTACTTACTTCCTGTCCATAGGAGATAATATTCTTTAAAAATACCAGCAACAGACAAACTTTTCATCAGCCCTTTAATCTGTTGGCAGTTCTGCCAGATTTGAGCTTAGAAACCTGTTGTTCAACTAATTTCATTGTTTCTCGTCTCATCTATTTTAGACAAGCATGCTACACCAACACTTTCAAAAGAAAGCCCAAACCCTTGTTATTCTACAGAAAAACTGTTGCTGAACACTTTTAGAAGTCAGAAACAACACTCTAATGTACAGCTTTATTATACTTACAAGCATTTTAAAACCATTTTGCCTTCTTTCAGTAATAATCATATTATGTTTTCCTAATGTCAGTTTATGAAGAGCAGTTTTCTCGTTCATGTTGCTATACACAAGAAAAACTGTGCTCTTCTAATATAGATCCTTCATTCCATTGATCATCCTAGTAAGCATCCCCAACACATTTTCCAGTTTCTGTTTTCAATCTGCTGTCTAGGCTGTTATGAATTTATTAAGCTAATCTTATTTCTATGCATCTCAGGCTTGATTCTAACATGACCTAAAAGTACTATTTTGAAAATAGAAGATGCATATTATATTTGAATCTTAGTGCAAGAGAGAAATGTCAGAATCAAATAAAAAAAAAGATTATAGTTTATTAGAATTATTATTTTCAACTGAGTTTGGGACACTTCTTACATAAAGAACTGTGGTGAGCAAGAATACTCTGCAGAGAAAACCTGTGCTCGCTCAAAAACCTGAATTTGGAAGGAAAAGAATTGGATAAAAAGGAGGAGGAAAGGGTGTAGTAAAAGCAGTTGCTTTCAGTCTTAGTCATTCTCTCTCAGTTTTCACATCACAACTTTAATTTTTCAACTTTTCAACTATCTCTTTATTTTCATGCAAATGTTTGTTACCATTAACTTTCTGGTAAGTCGGAACAGAGAATGTACGACTATACAAAACTAAAAAAGGCTTTGTAATTGTGGCTTATAGCCAGCCAGAATAGTGAGACTGTGGTGATCAGTTAGAAAGATGTACATTTTCATTTTACCTAGAGAATTAACAACATAATGGTGGTATGCAGACCAGTGACCTAGAGCCACTCAGGATGCAGGCACTGAGAGAAACCCCATCATTATGGGTCAGTAACTGCGCGAACTTTCTGCAGTCTGATTGGGTGAGTTAATTCTAAGTAAATTCCTAAAAACTTCATTAATATGCAATAGAAATGTGTAATTTAGTATTAGTGAATTCACTTTTTATAACAAATCTGTTCTGGATTTTCAGCCCTTGATCTAAAGTTTAAAAAGAGTAATTCCTTGTAAGAGGTCTCCTTCCAACTCAGTATGAAAGCTAATATCTTGTTTGACTTTTCAGAAAATACATTGATAATGTTTCATCTTGAATAGCAAAATGAATAGCTGGAACACAATTTGCCCTTGTTTCATCATGTACAAAAGTGAAAGATCAACATGCTACTACCTCAGCACTATTCAGCCATGACTGCAAATATACCTTTAAATTTAGCTGTAATTTGTTCTGCATTCCCAACACTCCGGCCAGCAACATCTTTTTTAAACTGATTTGGGGGCACACTGTTTTCAAAATATATGTGAGCCTTACTGGTCAAGTACTTGTTATCAAAAAGAGGTACTTTCACTGTTAGAAAGAAACAACTCAGCATTTTACAGTAAAGGAAAGTGACAGCAGAATGATTTTCAGAAGGGAAAGTCATTCACGAGAGGGGGCAGGTAGTGTTGCTGGTTTTTTAGTTTTGGTTTGTGGGGATTTTTTTAAAGACTGACGGATCTACTGTTTTTTAATTTTACTATCTTTAAGGTGAAAAAAGAAAATGAAACACAAAAAAAGTTAAAAATCTGGAAATATGGCAGTTCCCATGCTTACCAGACTGGCTGGCACAACAGTTACTGAATGCTTTGTCTGGGTTCCCTTGTCTGGTAAGCGCTCTCTAGTATGCAAAGATTAAAAAATGATCTTAATTCAGACTACAATTTCCAGAGGACTTCCTTCATGTAAGGAGAACATATCCTTTTCACAGTCTTTCCTCTTAATAGGAAAGAGGAAGAAAATGAGAAAGAGGAAAAGTATGGATAATGGTTGGAAGTGCATGGGATCTCTTGCACACACAAGCTCCACTGAAATTCAGTGGGTTCTTATCATTCCACTCACACCTTCATCGTACTGGAGAACTTCTTACTTATTCAGATTTCTCGGTCTGTGTGTTCAACAAAAGTTGCCAGAAAGTTAAAACAGATGGTCAAGTTTTGTTTGTGTGTCTTTTGCTTTTTTTTCGTACTTTTTCACAACCTCTTTAGTCAGTCTGCTTTTCAGAGAAATTTTACCTTTCCACACAAGGTATTTCTAAAGGCACTCTCAATGGGAAGCAGTGAAAGGCAGCAAGACAGCATAATTATATACTGCTTATCCTTTGACTCTGCAGTGGAAGGAAGGTCATTTCTTTGCCCTTAGGTCAGACCTAACCACTAGTTCTCTCTTCCACACTTCTAGTTATGACCCCAGGGAGATTGTTTCGAAATTACTTTTTATGTGAAACAGTATAAAAGACAGAGTCAAATGCCTCTGTAAATGTGAGGCTTGTGTTCAGATTTCAAGGACAGAATATGAACACCTGGCAAAGCGAAAGGAAGGTCCACAAAGCTGCCAGATTTAAGAAGGATATTGTCAAGCAGGTGGTAATTAAGACATTTTAAATAAATAAAAGACATTTATCTCACTAGGAACTGTAATCCTAACTCAGCCAGCCAGAGCAATGTGTCCCATAGGAGTTGTCTGGGCTTTTTTTTTCCATGTCTATTCATTTGCATGGTCTTCTGGGAGGCAGAACAGATACCTACCTATCAGTAAAATGTAAAATACAGAGGAAATGTTCTTAAAATCTCACTGCTACTTTATAAATGTTCTTTCAATTTAACTCACTGTCTCAGGAAGTAATTGTCTCTGAGATAGGGGGGAAAAGAAGTCAGATACCCATCATTTCTGAGTACTAAAAGTTGTTTGTGAGTGATAATTGCTATTAAATTATATATCTTAAGATTATGATAACTTCTCGGGGAAAAAAAAAAAATTACAAAAGAGCCAGTATTCCCAAAACATCATGCAGTTACATCTCTTTAAAATTTGATAGCCTATAGGGACAAGAAAAAATACTAGAAATAAAAATGAAAAGATAAAGGGAAAAAAACAGTTCAGCTCCATGTAATAAGATAACTGTGACCTGAGCAATCACCAGATTTTTAATGGCATATTTCTTTCAACCTACAATTGTAATTAAAATATTCAAATTCATGTTCTCTATTTTCTGATGCATGCATGCAAGATTGATATGTGACAACTAATATTTGGTCAGCCAGCCACAGACTCATACAGAACGCTTTCATTTCTAAGCTCTGCTTTTTCCTCTCATCTGGGTTTACTAAGCTACCTAGAAAAATGTTAATTAATATTTTTGCATAATATCCAGGCATAACTTTTGACAATCTAGAATTAAATCACATAAATAAAATGCTCAGATTTAAATTACTACACATGATCACTGCTTTTTACCAGACTTGCATGAATTAAAATTGTTCTACACACAGGAGCAGAAAGCTCTGCAGGAGGAAAAAGCAATTGCTTGCAAAATAAACCTCACTTTGAAAACTGTAAAGCAGAAAAGTATCTCACATATTGGATTCTAAGGGTCCAATCTTGTTTAATTACAGATAACCAAGTTTTGAGTGAGATAAAATGGTTCTTAAATATTTCTTTTAATTTGTTTTGGTTTTTTTTGGTGAGAATTTTTAACTCTGCCTACGTACACCTCCATTTCTTTTGGAACCATTTGTATAGCAGCAATTTTACTGAAACAAACAAACAAACAAACAAACAAAACAATCCACGTAAAAACCAAACCAAAACAGGCTAAGATACATTAATTCAAAAAAGACTTCTTCTAGTTAGGATAAGACATGAAACATGCAATACACCATTTTGTTCCACTTTTCTTCCACATTTCTTCACCATCCCACCCAGGGTTGAGGAAGGAGGGTGGAGTGAGCAAATGGCTGTGTGGTGCTCAGTTACTGGCTGGGCTTATACCATGACACTAATATACTGGTTGAAAATACAGACAACATTGAAAATAGACAAAATTAAAAATTTCCTCTTGGCAAAATCCTGAGCTTTAAACACAAACTGCATATCAATTACTGTCTAGTCAATTTTTAGTGCAGTTGACTTGAATTCTAGAAAAAAATAGTGCTCAAATCTACTAAGTTAAAAAGCCTTTGAGGTTTAGTGATACTCCTTCCAGACATTTCAGGTTTAGCAGGAGGTTAATTAGACAGCTCCAACACTGCTGTGTTGCTTTAGGGCACAGCAAAACAGGCCAGTTTACAGCTACTTGCAAACTTCGAAGCCTTAGGAGATACCAGCTTGAGACTTACGGCAGGTTTAAATTGCCTTTTTTGCTGCACATTTAGAAAATATAGTGAAATTCTGTTCCACAGCATAAATTAATTGGACAAACTTTCGTCAGTGGTGTGCTGTTTAAGGCCAAATTGGAGACAATCTTAATCTCTTTTATGTGATGACTTCTAGGCACAGTGAAAGTTATAACATCCAGATGACCATATTCATCAGGGTTCCAACAGTTGCACAGTGGAATGTTCATCTTGGTCATTGCCAACCTGCCACTGCATTGACACTTGGGCACGCACAATATGAAGAATAAGAATTAATATATGAAAACTATTTTGCTCAGGTAATTTATTGTAAAGCACTGAAGATTAGTGTTTTATCACAAAAAGGGTGAAACATTGCAAAAGAAGGAAGTCAGCAGCTTGCCTATGAAATTATAACCTCATGTGTCATTAATAAAAAGTTATGAGACTGAGGGGAAAAATATATGTATGTATTGCACCTTTCATGCAGTACAATACTAAATTGTCTCTTGACCCTATGACAATTCTTTTTTGGCGGTCATAAGGATAGAAAAGGATGTTTGTCTTGATACATCCTAGATACTGAGTTAGCATGTTATATGTTATACTGTGTGCTAGCAAATCCAGTTAGCATGCTCAGATAGGCAGAAAAACACTACTTTAATTTCTAAGCTTTTTTTTTTTTTTTTTTTTTTTAAATCATTATGCTCACATCTGTGAACACTTTGACTCTTTTAATCATGACCTCCACTTAACTTCGTATTTCTCGAGTAGGTAGAGGTACCATAGGTAAGATCTTTGTGGAAAATGTTCTGTGCAATATCAAGGCAGTAGAATAAGACTGAAATTAAATCTACTCTGACCTCATCACCTATTAAAATTCCATTTAATCATGTTTTACCAAATCAGCATCCCAATAGATAGTACAGAAATAAGTATGGTAACATTTGTCATGGGGCAGAGGAGATGCTAAACAGTAGTATCAAAAATTGGATCTTTTCATAAAACAAGTCAGATAGCTTTTCTTTTGAATGTCTTTCTTTTAAATTCTCTTACCAGGTACTCACAGATTCTGATCTTGTTTAATTATAGACAACCAAGTCCGGAGTGAGATAAAATTGCTCCTAGATATTTCTGTTTGGCTGGTGGTTTTGAGAGGTTTTTTTTTTGTTTGTTTGGTCAGCCTTTGTCATTGATGTTGTGTACACCTCCATTTCTTATGAAACCATTTGCATAGCAGCTATTTTACTGAAAAAATCAGGCTAAGACTAAAAATCAGGCTAGATGATTCAGAAAAAGATTTCTTATGGTCCATAAGCGGTTAAAAAGTGGGCCACGGGATATACTAGTGATGTAAAACTCGGATCAGTAGAACTACAGAGGGAAGCATTATGGACCATATAGTAAGAAGGACATCCACTCCTATTGCTGCTGCAAATGCTTAAAGGAAAAGGATACCCTTCCACCCTTTATTACAAGAATGAAGCTTTGTAGCTCACATATGTTCTGGTTCAGCTGTAGCAGTCATTTTTCTCCTTTGTAGCTGGTGCAGTGCTGTGCTTTAGACTTTAGCCTGAGAACAACACTGATAATGCTGATGTTTTTAGTTGTTGCTAAGTAATGTTAACTTCAATCAAGGGCTTTTCAGTCTCATGCTTTACCAGTGAGGAGAGGCACAAGAAGCCAGGAGGAAGCAGAGACAGGACACCTAACCCAAACTAGCCAAAGGGATATTCCATACCACAGCACTTCATGCCCAGTATATAAACTGGGGGGAGTTTTCTGGGAATTGATTTCATCATCTCTTCTGAATAGTTTCAGGAAGAGATTATTTTTCTAGGACAGTGTCCTGGGTTCAGCAGTAGCAGTCATTTTTCTCATCCTTAGTAGCTGGTGCAGTGCCATGTTTTTGACTTTCAGCCTGGGAACAGCGCTGATAACACCAACGCTGTTAGTTGCTGCTCAGTAATGCTCAGTCTGACCAAGGACTTTCTTAGTCTCATGCTCTGCCAGCGAGGAGGGGAAGCCGGGAGGAAGCAGTGACAGGACACCTGACCCAAACTGATCAAAGGGGTATTCCATACCACAGCACGTCATGCCCACTATATAAACTGGGTCAGTTTTCTGGAAGTGTTAGATCGTTGCTCAGGTCTGGCTGAGTATCAGTCAGTGGGCAGTGAGCGGTTGTATTCTCTTCCCTTGTTATTTCCCTTATCATTATCATAATTGGTGGTAGCATCAGTGGTTTGTGTTATACCTTAGTTACTGGACTGCTCTTATCTCAACCTGTGGGAGTTACATTCTTTTGATTCTCCTCCCCATCCCTCCAGGATCAGTGGGGAGGAAAAGGAGGACTGAGGTAGCAGCTGTGTGGTACTGAGTTACCAGCTAGCCTTAAACCATGACAGACAGGTGGCCCCAGTTTACTTCTGTTTTACTGCTCTCTTCACTGGTCTTTTTGAGATGTATAGGATGGTGAGATATACTAGGACAGTGCAGAAATTTTGGGCATCCCTAATTTTTCATAATCCCTCTGCATTCTTTCAGTGAAATGGTGCAGTAGACAGGTTACTCATCTGCAAAGTCAACAAAACATTTATTTTGTTATTGTTTTGTTGATACTTTTAATCAATGTTGTCTCCCCTCAGGCACTAAAATTTCCATCATGCATCATGTTAGGAAAAGAAAAAAAAAATAAAGATAAACCCTACAAAGGCGAGTTTATTCTGTAATTCAGCATTTGAAAACTCTACTTCAAGTCAGCATCAACACATCAAGCATATATTGCCAGCGTAAGTATGAAGCATACAAAGATACACTTGTATTTCTAATTCAGTTCAGGTCCTTGTAACATTCTCAGCAGGCTATGCAGAATCCTTTGCTGCCAGTAAATAACAGGTCAAATGCTCTTTATTTTCCCTCTGCAACAGGATCACAGCGATGGGAAAATGCCTGTGGGTACAAATCTTCAAACTCTGTATTGTGAGGGTCGCCAACCTGATAGTCCACCCATCCAGAAGTGATTACTCAGATAAGGGAATAAAGAACACAGAGCTGTAATCACCATTCATTGGTTTAGAAATGTCATGACAGCCACATTTCAGACATCATATGATATTAATACTAATCAGCATATATTAGCAGCCAGACATGTTCACAACTGTTCTAACAGCTGAGTGCCTCCAAGCTAAATTGATTTCATTCCTTAGGCACCCATTAACGCCTCTCCTTCCCATTTAGATAATAGAACACAGTTGTTCAGAGGTGCTTATGAAATGACATTTATTTGATTGATAAGTGACCTTGACTGAATGAAACTATATGCTTGCTGCAGTTTAAAGGACCACCTTCCTTTCCAATAACCTTGTCAGAGTTACAGACCTCCAGAATTCTTAGAGAATTTGTAAGTGCACTATCCGTAAATATTGATTTCTTTCTTTTTTCCATGAGAAGAGTGTCTGGGAGGATCAACTTTTAAATAAAGTCTTACATACACAAACTAATATTCTAATTGCAGAAAGTGCTGAAGAAAAGTAAGTATGATTATCTGGTTTTAAAAATAAATCTCTGTTTAATTATTCAATTTTTGTAGCTTAATCTAGTTTGAAAAACTCACTGGCTCCCGTGGACCATTCTTACTAACATCAAATGAAATACTGAAGCTTCATATATTGTTAATTTTATAGGGCACATAACCTAGCTATGATTAGAATATCAGAAATCTTTGATACAATGCCAGGAAAAAAACCCTCAGTTTAGTATACGGCTGTTTTCTAGAGCTGCATTATGAGAGCTTTTCAATAATAGTTTAAAAAGACTAAATAATTAAAATGCAATTTTGTTGAAATCAGACCTTTCTCATTGTATTTCAGAATTACAGGCTGTAACAGGCAAGACTGTATTTTCAGCTCCAGATATGGAGGCAATCCAATCTTTTGGGTACATTACTTCAAGGAGAACATCAGACAGAATTTTAAAATGAGAAATACTGACTCAAATATTTATTTAAGAGTTTAAGCAGAAAGCTTGGGATTTTCAGGGGTGCTTGAATATACTTGCAGGTTATTTGCTTGAATATACCCCAGTTTATTTGGGGGGCATCACTGATACCCACCTTTCTTCATTCGAGAGAAGCTACTTGGGATGTGAAGAAGCAACCAGTGCTGATTATCCCACCTACCTCCAGTGCAATCCTCAGGTGGCCACACTTGAAGTCTGGAGCCCTCCTTCTGCAGCCACAGCTGTTTCTGACAGCATAGAAGGGTACCCAAGCAGCAGCAACTGCAGCATTTTCTGAGGGTTTTGTGGCAGAGCAGGTAGGCACTTTGGTGTCCTTGCTAAGGATAAATATGATCAGCCTGTGAGCCAGATCTGGTTCACCAAACACCAGTTGGACTGTGTCAGTAGTGCTAAAATTAATTTAGAAATTATTTTTGCCCCAAGTTTGACAGTAACCGTTAGAAGCTATTTCCATTGTATAGAGCAGCTGCTTATGCTCAATCTCATTTAAGTGAGACACAAAACGGAAGCAAAGGCATTCCAGGGTCAGTTCATTGTTACTTGCATAGGTTAATTTCTGTGTTTTTTTGGGAGCATATTTTCACCATTATTTCTTTTTCTCTCTGCTGCTAGAATTGAAAAGATCAATCAAGTATGATCGTTATGACCACACAACTGTGCTGTTTTCCAGGATATTCTTTCTTTATGCTAATCAAGGATCTCATATAGTTCCCAGTTCAACAACCACAGTATGTAGTACACTTTTCACTTCTTCCTAGTGAACAGTGCTCTGCAACCTACGTTTCAATAGCAAGCTGAATAAGTAAAAGTGAGGAGCTGCCTTTGGCACCGTGGTAGCAGGACATGTTGTGCGCTGGGGTGCTCAGTGCTGGCTGCAGCACAGAGACCAAGGATTTCCTGCTTTGTTTGGAGTTTGTATACACCAGGTGCAAGGAAGATGCCACCATAGAACACTGTAAAAGCAAGAGATGCCAATGCTATTGTTAGAGGCTGAGAGTAAGGAGCTGAATTGCACCTTATGTTCATGGTATGAAACAGCCTGAGGTAAAGCTGAAGTGTTACATGATGTCATGGGTTCAGCAGTAGCAGTCATTTTTCTCCTTCTTGGTAGCTGGTGCAGTGCTGTGGTTTTGACTTTCAG
>JAOEHY010051556.1:0-10210 GCA_025447955.1 Psilopsiagon aurifrons
AATGGGTTGCCCAGGGAAGTTGTGAATGCTCCATCCCTGGTGGTGTTCAAGGCCGGGTTGGACAGAGCCTTGGGTGAAATGGTTTAGTGTGAGGTGTCCCTGCCCATAGCAGGGGGGTTGGAACTGGATGAGCTTAAGGTCCTCTCCAACCCTATTCTATGATTCTGTAACAAATGATCCACATCTTACAGTGGAAGAAGGATAGCAAAGGTAAGATTCTGAATACAGCTTGAAAACAGAGGGCAGTTCAAAACGTGCTTTAGTTTATCATGGGAGTCAGTTTCCATTTGGTGTCTGAACACGTAACAAGCTTCCACCTTCCTCTCTACCACCCAGAAAACTCCTTTCTGCTTCAAAACCAAGTCACAGCCATTCTGGTTCTTCTTTCATACCTGCTTTTTGAACTTGAAGTTGAATTCCCACATTGCTTCTTGTCTGTTCCCTTCAATCTTTTTGCACCAGAAAAGCAGACACTGAGGTGGAAAGAAAAGAAATACAAAACTGATGAACCTTGAGGCACCACTTTAAGGAAGTTTTAGCAGAGCAGAAAGGTTTCCAGTGACAAGCACAGTTACACAGGAGCAGTTAGGAACCATTTATTCAAATGAATTATGTTCAAAGAACACACTCAGCACCTCAGGACTCCCACTTCCAAGTTGGCCAACTCGTCATGCAGCTGGATGATACAAGGACCACTGATGTGCTAAACAAAAGACCCCAGTGAGCACTTTGCCCCTTTCCTAAGGCAGAGATGAGCAGAACAGATTCACCCACTTCATCCACCAAGAACTGCTACTGAACTGGACTCTAGGCAGGACTAAAGTGAGGAACAACTGAAAACAGAGCAAGGATTGAAAGGAGAGGATCCAGAGGGAAATACAAAGTCCAATACACAAGCTATGAGGTGACAGATGATAAAGTTCCTAAGCCACTCTGGTGTCAAAAGAAGGTCTTGGCATCACTAGTCACTGATGGTCAGACTTCAGAGCATAAAAACCACCTCCAGGATAGCACGGGCTGATCGACCTACTGTCCCTTCTTAAAAACAGATGAGGAAAGGGCCTCAAACAGCATCAGAGGTAGCCAGCACTCACACCAGGAGTCCTCCAACCTAATCCAGTTATCTCTGTGTGGTCCACAGGCTCCATCCCAGCATGCAGCACTCGCTCTAGAGCAGGAGTCTCAGCAAGAGCTCCTGTATTAAACTGAGTAGGAGGGAAATTCCCTGTCTACCGGTGAGCAGAAGCAAGTAGCCTTCAACAGCCAAGGAAAGACTCTGGCACATCAGTGCAGTCATCACTGCAAGTGCTCCCACACCACAGATGCCAGCCCACCACAGCTGGTCTTATCTTTGAACAGTGTCAGCAGGAAAAGGAAGACTAATATGGATAAAGACAACTCCTCATGACCCATTCACTGTCTCTCCCACTCCAAAAGAAGGTCTGACTGGATTGCAGGGCGAAGCACATATTTCATTTCATTCCAGGATTGCATGACCCCAAATGAAACAAAGCCAGAGCCAACCTCCACCAAGGGGGCTCTGTAACTACACCCTAGTGGTGACAAGAGACCCTTTACTTCAACTCTGAGTCATATCTATAAACAGGAGTCCTTAAAGGACCTTTACCTCAACTAGCCTCATGAGGTGAACAAAGCAGCTACATGGAGTCAAGCTCAGAAACATGCATCAGGTAGCCTCCACCCAGGAGGTTACTGACAGAAAGGCTCTCCAGATCTTTTATGACTGAGGTGAGCAGCAGATGCTGCTGAGTTCAACTCCACCAGCAACACTATTTGTGGTTCACCTGCAGAGACAGCCTGATCTAGCAACTTGTTTGGTCATGGCAAGTAGTGAAGCACAAAACGGTCAGTACCTCCTAAGGGGCAGAGGATGTCGTCCCCGCGTCAGCCGTCCTGCCCTTCAGACGCGCCGTGCGGCTGCCGCTCCGCCAAAAATAATGGGGGTGTCTTTAAAGGGCAAACACTTCTGCTGACACCATAACAGCTCCGGTGTCCCACACAAGCTAGGCTAGGGAAAGAAAAAAGGAAATTAAAGAGGAAAAGCTGGAGTTGGTAACACCCAGGGCTGGGGGCTCCTCTTGCCACATGCATTTCCTGTCGGCATCTGCCGTTAGTTTCAACGACCCATAAAGG
Source organism: Psilopsiagon aurifrons (assembly GCA_025447955.1). Classification (NCBI taxonomy): domain Eukaryota; kingdom Metazoa; phylum Chordata; class Aves; order Psittaciformes; family Psittacidae; genus Psilopsiagon; species Psilopsiagon aurifrons. Next base: position 2,155 of record JAOEHY010051556.1, read on the forward strand.
TAGAACCAAAGCCCATGAAAGCCAGAACGTAGGGAGGAGGGAACAGCAGCTCCTCCTCTGTACCCACTGTGCCCAGGCATTTCTGTGCACAGTAACACAGGTGGAGCTCGGAGTCTTGCAGTGGAGTAGTGCAGCAAGACCAGGCTCACGTTTCTGCTCCAAGGGGTTAGGTCAAACAAGCCTTATCACCATTTAATTTCCTTTTTTACAGCTGCATAATGAAGGACTGCACCTGAAGGCCCTTCCTCACACTGTTAGTACAGTAGAAGCACTAGCAGTGGGCACCAAAGCCGTTATGATGTCAACGTGAATGCTTCCAAAATGCTCACCCTGCCAGCACCATTTCATGGTTTCCTACAGCCACGCCACAGGCTCCAGCACCGGTGGGAAGTCAGACCCAGGATTAAGGTTAAGCTGGAATTTCCAAGAAATGTTTTGCTTTTTGGTTTTCAAGAGATAGGATACCCAAAGCGGAGATTCGGGACGAGAATGAAGAGCTCTGGATGCAGAGATAAGACTGCACATAGAAGCGTGCGCTCTTCTGCTTGCTCACAGCACCACCTGCTTGTGGGACTGCTGGATGCACCCTGAGCCACGTGCCAGTTTTTTCCAGTGTCCACCAGGAGAGGAGGGAAGAGAGGAGTGATGTCACATACAGACTGATGAGGTTGCTCTATTTAGCATGTAAAAGAAGTCCAGCTCTCGAACCGAAACTTCTTCAGTTTGGCCCCCAAAACCTCATTCAACAAGCTTCTGACTTTGGATTTGGAGGCTGAAGGATTCACATTGCTGCTTAAGCTGCTCACACAGTATCAGCCAGTTGCAAGTTAAACCCAAACAAGAGACACAGGCGTTTCAGAGTTAATGGTCTACAGCAATTAAAGAGGAATAGATATGCAAGTGCTGCAAGCTGGGATAGCAAAGGGAATTGCCTGCCCACACCAGCCCAACACAACTGCAGCCCCAGTCCCAAAGCAGACACTTGCCATGCTCACAACCTCACTGCCCTCCTTGCCCAGACCCCGAGCTGATGGATGACCTACAGGAGCGCGGTACGAAAGGACGCCCTTTCAGAGGTTACCAGTGGCACTTCTCATCTCTCCAGATGCCTGCTCGAAGAAAAGACGCATTCTGGCAGACAGTGTCAGAATAAAGCAGAAGATACAAAAGCTGATCTTACTACAACCTCCTTTCAGCAACAAATTTGCAACAGGGGAGGAGAGAGCTGCAAATATCCCTAGCAGGTCTGGCATTCAGTGCAGCAAGTGCCTTTTTGCTGGTACAAAGATGTTGTGGCAGGAATTAAAGTGGAAGTTACCCAGAAAAGTAACTAGAAACCTCTGCAGTAGCAGCTCTACAGATACAAGTAACCAGTGTACTTTTTAAAATGACTATTCAGAGTTGGAAGTCATCCCACAGCCAAGTTGCATTGGCACCATCTAAACACGGTCTACTTTAATTCTAGCAAGGGAACAAAAAAAGCCCAGAAAGAGCAACACCTCAGACATATCCAACTTCCTCAATGGTTCCACTTACTCTGGAATTTTTTAAAGTGCTGGGAGTACTGTCTGGAATAGCTGGATTCCTGGAGACTCGAGCTGCAAAAGGCTCGTACATGTGGTACAGCGACCGGATGACACACGCCCGCAGGCAGTGCAACTTCTCCATAGACTCCGGGCGCAGGCGCAGGGGCAGGTACGCATCCAGACTGTAGTGCCTGAAAAGCCAACAACAAACCCAGCACATGCTGAAGGGTTACAATGGCAGAGACGTGCAGAGGAGAGCTAGGAAAGAGATGCACATGGAGAGAAAACTGAACATCTGATTGCTCAGAGGACCACTGGTCAGCTCTGAGTGCTTCAAGAGTGCCACGCTGCTCTACATGAAATCTCGTGACAGCCTTGCAGACTTCACCTGTATCAGACAGGTATACACAGAAGCGTATCATCCTACAATTCCCCAGTAATTCCTTGCAGACAGTTGGTCCAGAGAGCCCAGATGGTGTTTTAGCTGCAGGATGCACAAAGACCTGCAGATTCCTACAGGTTCTGAAGGACTCACTTTAGCCAAGTGTGACTGCATCCCTGCAGACAATCGCCTGAGCTGACTGCCAGTGCTTGAGAGCCATTCCTTGATCTAGTGCCAAAGGAGACTCTGCTAGGGAACTTTACACTAAAAAACAGGAGTGAGGATGATTATGGCTGCTATTTGCTCCCCACTCCTGCTGCCTGCTGCTCCTGGACAAGAGACACAGAAATGTAAAGCAAATGCTCTGTCTTGAAGGAAAGTCCAAGTGTCACGCACCAGGACAGAGGATCTGGTTCAAGTCTGACCATCTCTTTGCTTTTCTTTTACTTCACGTATTTATTTACTTTTACTTCTGCCACTGAGACAGCTCCAAAATGCCTTTGCTCCTTCTCAGGCCACTCTAATTACAGGAAGGTGGCCACAGCCAAAGCTTGAGGCAAGGCAAGCTTTCCATCAGTGATGTCTTTCAGTAAGGTAATGGCACTGACTCTACGGTAAGCACTCTGAGTGCTTTACAGCCAAAGGACACTGCTACAAATAGAAGCAAGTAGGCCATGGCAAGCAGGAAAACACACCATACGTAAAGATTATATATGGGAATATGCCACACAGACCCATTTCCAGACCCAAAGCAGATGCAATATACCACAACCCCTTGCCAGATGAGGCCCCCATCACCATATCAATAAGCAAACATTCTAGGACACTAGCCAAGAGGGAATTATTTCCTTATTTACAGCACCACAGAGCTGGTCACTGCTCAAGCCTGCTACAGATAGTCTTTAGAATCTTACCTTCTGTAGAGCCTGGTCCAAAAGGCAGCAGTGCAAGTAACAGTCCAGGCTTTCTTGCAAATCAAAGAGAAGCGAACTATATCCTCAGGGCGAATGTAGGAAGCCAACAGCAGCCAGATATCAATGGGGTATTCTTCTCCACCACCCCCATCAGGATCTTCTAAAGGCAATGAAGGCATGTTAGTGTAGTTGACCTCTTTATCAAGTCTTATCTAGAAACATGTACTTTACTACTGGTAGCACAGCATAAGCAGCTGAAATATGCTTAGACATAGGGTCAAACACACCCAGGTTAATACAACTTCATTACCACTGGTTTTCATCAGCATTCACTTGCCCATCCACACAACCGTTACACCTGCCCTTTGCTGGATAGATCTATCTATCCAGCAGTTTATCCCTGCCACACTGTCTGCACAAGTATGATAAGTGGCAGATTCAAAGAATAACTCAGGCTGAAAGGTCCTCTGGAGGTTTCTAGGCCAAACAGCCCAGCCCAAAGCAGGCTGCACGAGATCCTTTTGTTCAGGATCCTGTCCCATCCAGTTCTGACTGTATCCAAGGATGGAAACCCCGCAGCCTTACTGGACCCTGTTTCAATGCCTGACACTTTCACAGCTGAAAAATAACACTTAAGTGAAGAAATAAAAATTGATGGCAGATACAGAGGCAGCTTTATGTAAAGGAGGGCCAAGCTCATGGGTTTTTATCAAAACCCGTTTATCAGGTCATTTTAATTTCAACTTTATGAAAGCTCATTTAACAGGCCAGCAAAAAATGCTTTGCACTAGAAGTCCCTGAACATTATGACACTGCCAAGCTCGTCAGGTCTTTGTTCAAATGGTCACAGTATTTTGATAGGAGCTCTGCTATGGAGAGCAAACAACTCTCTGCAACTGGCTGATCAGCTGCTTCTTTTAAATCTGATTTCATTAAAGCTTCTTGGAAGGGAATGGCCCATTCTTCCTCTCAGAGGTGTCAGAACTGATCAACCAGAACCGAAGGCACAGAAACGCCTTCATTCCAGCAGCGGGTTTAACACCACACCTTTTGCCACGGGCAGTGCTCCAAAAATACTTTTAAAGAACATAAATAACTAAACAATACGGAGCATTCAGAGCATTAAGAGAAAGAAAACATACAATCTGTGTATGTTGCTAGCAGAAAAACTGCTTCACAGTTTGTGAATAGGTGGCATAAAGAAGGTGTTTAGGAACTTGAGGGTATCAGATCTAATCCTGAGGCAGCAAGCTAATAGCAAAGGGCAGTACTTTAGTCCCATGTGATAATTGCCAAAGTAAGCTCTGCATGTAACCTCTTCCCTGCACCACTCTGGTTTTATGGCAGGCACACCCACAATGGGCTTTCACATCCACTTTGCTGTTTCATCTTATTCAAGAAGCCATCAAACTACAACTGCGGAACTGCAGAGCACAGCCAGAAGCATCCTTGGTTTCTTACTGTTTTTTCCCTTCCCTAAACACGTAGAAGTAAGCCAAGGTTGGGACAGACCAGATTCCTGTCCTTCCAGATTGCTAACTCCCATAACTCCAGTCACTCCTTCTTATTGTCCCAGCATTCTGAAGCATGTCTTAATAAAAGAGATTAAACTCCTATCCCAGAGGAGTGCCGTGCATCTGCAGTCCCTGATGGATGTTGATGTGTTACATAAATCAGTATCAACATTAAGAAGGCTACAGCTATTCTTAAGCTCAAGAAACCAAGGCAAACTTGGTTTCTCAACCTGGAAGTAACCTTTCCTCAAAACTCCTGCAAGATTCCACAGTGGAGCTAAAAAGTCTGTCGCTTCCACTGCAGTACAAATTGCTTTCTAGAGCTGCACAAAGTACCAAAGGCCGCATCCCCCTAGCATTAACTTACCACAATGCCACTAGGGCCAAGCTCACTTGCTTGCTGGAAAAAAAAGCCCTCTACACTCATTTGTAACAAACCACAGCTTGGAAACACCCTAAAGACAGAGCCTGTGTTCTGCCAGCCAACACACTGTGGACAGCAGCAGTTTCTTCCCCAAAGCAAGTGCTGCCCTCACCAACAGGCTCGATGAAAGAAGAACCTGTCCAGTGGCAGTTTCACAACTCCTTCAAGAGCAGCATTTGTTTCCCAAGGTTGAGACAGGTTTACAGAAAGGAACAAGTTCTCAGGCTTTGACTTCACAGCCAAGGTTCTGCCCTTGTGAAAAGGCAACACCTCTGAGGAGTCCCAGTAGATTCAAAAGTGATTTAACCCTTGGCATTTCATCTGCTTATGCACAGACAAGTTAGAGAATGCCCCACAGAGCCTCATGAATAGCCTGTAATCAGTAAATACTGACATGACATAGGCAGAAGCCACAGCAGCAGCCCCTGCAGGAGAGGCTGGTGTGAGTACAACGCTACCTTTGTGCCTTTTGCTCTTCTTTTTTCTGGAGGCAGCTCGCCCGTTGATGCTCTCCTTCGTATCCATTTCATCACTGCTGTCACAAGACTCTCCCGATACGGAGAGGACTTCCTCAGCAGGAACACAAGAAGCTTCCAAACCACAGAGGGATTTTACTAGAATGACAAGCAACCACACAGTGAGTACACCAACAGAGAGGAACCGGTGCTCCAAATTCAGGAAGTCCCTCAGGGGAGCCACAGCCACTGCTAAGAACTGCATGAAAGCTTTGAGGTGAGTGACACAAGCAGGTAAACACTGAGCCCAAGGATTATCTGGTCAGAGAAAGATTGGCACCATTGAGTGAACTGGAAACATCATTATTCATCTTCTTGTTTTAAAGAGTAAACAATGAGGATGACCACCAGCACATTATGCAGGTGATCCCACTGGTTTAGCTGAAGCTGTTTACAATTCCAAATAGAAACAACAGGCTCTTTCTCTACAGAGCTCACGGGTTCCCCTGCACACCAGAGCTCCCCTGCATGGCCACTGCTCAATCCAGAGCTGGCACCTACTCTGTAATCATTCTGTGAACACAGAAAAGATACACCCCCTTCTCAGCAAGATAAAGAGATCCTGTGTCCAATGACACACAATCCACTAATGATATAACTGGGTGCCAAGCAAGCAGGAGATCCATTTATCCTAGAATGTAGTGAAGGGAAAGACTCTGGCCTAGTGAGAAAAACAGCAAGTTGAGTCGGTTTGGTATTGGGTTGAGTTGTTTAGACATATCCTTGCTTATTTTTTAACAGGATCTGTAAACTGAGGCCTCCTTGAGGCAGAAAAATCCACATGTGAGACAGTAATGCCAGTCTACTTTGTAAACCTTATGCATTCATGCCAGTGGCACCCCCCACTGTCAAATGTGTCCCCCCACTGCCCTCTCTACATCACCTTTTACAGGCAAAAAGAGAGAGAAATAGACAGCAACAAGAACAGCAACAAGTTATGACACCAAGTACAGTCAAGCAAGAGAGGACAACAACTGACAGAGACTCTGAGAGTTAGAAATAGAAACCCTCACGCTCTGCAAAGATCAGCATCTGAGTCAATAGCACAAGTCCATTCATATTCCACTGTAATCTTGCAGTGGCACCCTTCTTCATCTCATGGTTGTAATTTCCACCCCATCCCTGGGGGTTAGGATGGGGAGGAGAAAAAGGCACAGGATGATTCCACCTGGCCTTTGCTCCCTGCCCTGTGAAGCTCCCTGCCTGCTGGCACTCACAGCACCATGTTTACTTGGAGCCAGGAGCTGAGTGAGGCCAAAGGCTGAAGCTGCGGGGGCAGAGGCTGCTGTCCCTATGTTCCAATGTGCTGCACCAGATAAGGCTGTAGCATGTGTCAGGACTGCACCAGATAAAGCTGTAGCACAGCCCCAGGCTGGGGAAGAGAGATCCTGAGGATGCCACATAAAGAGGGGAAAACCCCAACGACTTTGCACAGCAAAGACCTGAGGAAGGGGTGGGCAGGGAGCTGCTGTGACCTGCAGTCAGGCAGGTAACACGGAGAGGAGCCAGAAACAGAGCAGGATTTCAGGAGAGGGCTTCAGCTGGACAAAGCAGGTGATGCTGGATGCAAGGACTTGGGAGTGGGGCAGGGAGAAAGAAGAGACAAGAGTTTGGCAGGTATGATGCTGAAGCACAGTACTTTGAGGCAAGGTGGGAGAACATAGAAGGGTGAACAGGAGAGGGAAGCCCCAGTCTGCTACAAAGGAGGGAACAAGAGGAAGGCACTCTCCCCTTAAAAACTTAAGAAGTAGCAGCTAAAATGGATATTCACCAGCATCACTGCCTCATACAGCTTCCGCCATGACAGGCGCTCAGGCAAAGAGCATGTTTTGTTTAAGTGTGAAAGACTTCAGCAACATAACTAGAGTTTTCCTATATGAAGGGCTCAATCTTCACTGTCAATCTCATAGCATTCCCCTCCAACACATGTGACCAGTTCCATTAAGAGTGGAGGCCTAAACATTAACATTTCTCAAGCAAACGGGGGGTGTTAGGTCAGAATGCTCTCCCCCCAGCAGCTGAAAACTGAGGAGGAAGCTGGTAACTAAATATTGCAACACCTTTCCAGGAAGCTCCTTGCTTACGCACAGAAACAGCAACACCCTCAACAGAGCTCCCTGCAGCACAGGGAGGGAACAGTTTGCCAGCACTATCATATTCCCACTGCAAAGACTTTTACCTACTAATAAAACTGGTGACAGCTTTATAGAAGGTACTAAAGCCTCCTATCATGTTAATTTCTGCTCCAAGCAGGAGATAACACCCAACAGTTAATGGGAAAAGGCCTATTGCAGGTACTGACAAAGACTCAGTAATTCTTACCGGCCTTCTGCAAAACCTGCTGTCTAAGATCCCAACCACCTGATTCTGCAGAGGAACAGACTCATTTCCAGGCACTGAATGAGATGGATTCTCTCAGGTCACAGAAGGGCCGTTTCCCCCATCCTGCCGAGGCCAGCAAAGCAGGGCAGCAGCCTGGGGAAGGCAGGCTCCCAGCGCACTCTCACCTTCCTGCTGCACCGCGTTGGCCACGGCTTTCTTCACCCGTCCAGACTTCACGACAGCCGGGTCTGAGTTCGCATAATCCGCCACCGTCACTGCGGGAGGAGACGGCATCAGCAGGATTAGGGATTACAGGGACAGAAGGGCTAAAAGCCGCCATCCCTCAAGGGGGGCACAGGAACAGAGGTACACACGCAGGAGGAGCCCCAGCAGAGAGGCACAGGCCGGGAGCCCCCCACCACCTCAACTCAGGGCTCCCTCTCCCCCACAACGCCAACC